>BQXS01010809.1:0-13116 GCA_024181965.1 Aduncisulcus paluster
AGTTATTTATATATTTAATCCAAATTTTATGAAAAACCAATTGATATCCCATGGAATTGAGCATTGAGAGAAAATGGGAAATTATTTTGATTTACTTTTCCCCAAAGCCTTTTTAACAAGTTTTGTTGCAGCTTTGTCCTGTCTTTCGGATTTTTTCTTCATCTTCTTCTCAAATTGCATCTCCTTTTCTTTCTTAAACTTCTTTTCTCTTTCAACAGCTCTTTCGTATGATTTCTTCTTCTCTTTCTTTTGACGTTTAATACTTTTCTTTAAGAGTTTTGCGTCATCCTTAATTTTATCACCATTAGCTCTTGATATGGCCACCTCAAGCAGCCTTTTTCTTTCAATTTCTTGACGTTCTTCGGATGGCATCGATGCAAGAACCTTATCACGTTTTTCAAGTTCTTTCAACAATTCTTTATCTTTGGTTAAACGGCTCTTCTTTGATTCCGAAGAATCAATGTGCTTATCTGTGGATTTCATTTTTGAAAAAGAGAAATCCTCTTCTTCTTCCTCTTTCGGCGATGATACCGGCAAAACATTTTCATTTTCCTCTGATTTGGACTGTTTTCTTGCTTTAGCTCTCTTTTTACGAGCTCTTTTAGCTTCAGTTCTATCTAATTCTGCTTTTTCCAAGGATTTCTCACATTGAACTTTTATCTTTCCAATTTCCTTGTCAATGGGTGCATGTTTTTTCAATGACAATGGTTGAAGCTTCTCACGCCTCTTAATCTGTTTAACAAACTTCCTTTCAATAGAAGAGACAAATCTTAAATCTTCTTCTTCTTCAAAGTATGAATGAGGAATGCTCGAATATGAGACATCCAAAATAGACAATATATCGTTCATCAGATGGGCTGGTAAGCAGAAGAAATGGATTGTGTTTCAATCGATTTATATTTGTGTGATTCTATATTTTTGACAACTAAAATAAACTTATAATGTATCTTTATTATCTAGAATCTTTTTTTGAATGAAAATAGTCCATGATTTCACGAGTTAGTATTTCTTCTAATACTATGAGCTAATTCAAAGCAACCATTTTGTAAACATATCCAATTCGGAAATTTAATCATGTTTTACTTCGGCATGGGAAGATAATGAGGCTATTGGCGAATATCATCAATCATATTTCTGAATCCTCGACTTTGAGCAAATCATCAACAAAAAGGTGAATGTATTGTTCACAATCCTTTCTTTCAGCTTTCGCCCTCGCGGAAGAAGGGGAAGTTAAATCTATATTATCTATGCTGGAGGGTGAAAGAAAGTATTGGGAATTTGACCCCGTATATGAGATAGAACCATCCTCTGGGAATACAATATTACATGCTGCCGCTACTTCCAATCAAGTGGGTGTTGTGGTTGCAATAGTATCCCGAATAATTGCTGTTTGTCCAAAAGAATTAAAACTTCTAAAAGAAAAACAGAACATGCACGGCTATACACCATTAGTTGTTGCAGCACTCTCAAATTCCCTTGATGTTGTTCGGTATCTTGTAAAAGAATTGAAGGTTCAAACTCATTTTTTTCCCCGACAGAAGAAAAAATGTCTCCCCATATCTCTTGCTCTCATCGGTGCCTGCAGGTATAATAGAATAGCTATTGTGATGTATTTATTGTCTGTTGGTGTTCCTGCGAATAGTGTTGATTATGAAGGAGAGTCTGCTCTTCATTGGGCTTGTTATGAAGGTCATTGCTCTTTGATTCGAAAATTATTCTCATTTTGCCCCTCATTGGATTTAAATGTTCTTGATAGTGCTGGAATGACGCCTCTACATCGTGCTGCCTTCAGAAACAAAGTGAGTGTTATCAACCTTTTGAGTCGCCATGCTGATCTGTGTGCTGTGGATTCGCGGCATCATCTTACCGCACTTTCCCTAGCTTGCCAGAAAGGCCGTACATTGGCGGTTGGATGTCTTCTTCGCGAAGCCAAACGTCGTGGTGACGCCTATGTGAAGAAGATGATGGCTATTCCCGATCTTTTTGGACATACATGCCTTCATTGGAGTGTTAAATGCGGTGATATCTCAGCCATTCAGACATTAATGCGATTTGGTGCCAACTTTGGCCAACGTGATGGGGACGGTCTGGAGCCAATCCATGTTGCAATCCTTTGTGGAAGCTTGAAAATGGTTGAAGCTCTCCTTGTGTGTGGTGCTTCGCCATTGGCTCCCACCAGCGATGGTTTGACCGCCATGGAGCTTGCAGATGCCCGTAAGATGAAAGAGATGGGCATTCTTCTCAAGAAATACAATTCATGCAATCATGCAAAGCGTCAGCTTTATAACAAAACCCCATGTACTTTTATATTGTTTTTATCCTTTGTGTTATTATCTTGTTTGGTTCTTATATTTGAGGTTATTGTTCCTGCCCATTCTGTTATCGGAGGATCGATTTTTTTAGTATTCGGTGTGGTTTTGTTTATTTTACAGTTAATAGTGGCATGCTCAGACCCCGGGGTCATTGCATGTGACGATACAGCAGGGGATCTTCACATTGCGAGTGAGATCGATGTTGGTGTTCGACATTGTGAAACGTGTCAAGTTAGGCGACCATTACGCTCCAAACACTGCAGTAAGTGTAATCAATGTGTCCGCGTGTTTGATCATCATTGTGTTTGGCTCAATAATTGCATTGGAATTGGGAATTATTTATCTTTTTATATTTTACTCATTTGTACCATGACATATTTCATTATGATTTTGTACTATTTCATTGATTATTGCATATTACATCCATCAAAGATAGGAATGCCACACGAAGATCAAATATACGGAGTTTTTGCATGGTTATTCCAGAAGAAAATAGTATGTGTCTTGTGTGCATTAATCGCCGTTATTTTCACACCTGGTGTCATTGCCTTGCTCATTTCACACACTTTTCAAGTATTACGGGGAGTTACAACCAATGAACTTCTTAACTCATCGAGATATGCATATATCAATCGCTTACCCGATGGTCGAATATTTACTCCCTTTTCACGTGGCCCATGTGGAAACATGTTGAGAATGCTGAAACTCACCCAGAATGATCCTGACTATTTCAACCTGGATGAGGTTGAGAGAGCTCATGAAAATTGTGTCTGTGGGATCAAAGATCAGAATGGGATTGCTGGTGCATCTCGAATTGAGAATATATTGCTCGATGGAGTTGCAGAAGACGAGGAAGAGAAGAAAAGAAGGATGGCGTTGTTGGCATCTCCTTCTGATCAGAATCCAACCGTCATTTCGAGTTCTTCAGTCGCCTCTGTTGTTCGAGAGATTGTAGGTGACTATGGATCAAATTCAGGTCCTTACAGCGGCAAAGAGCATCCTATCAGCGAAGATACCCCTCTATTGTTGAGTACAGGCAATGAGAGGAGTGGGATGTTTGGTGTGGGTGGTGATCAACATCAGCAAAGAAGTGGACAAGGTGATTTCTTCGGCAATCAGAATGAATGTTCGACGGATTCGATACAAATTCATGGTGCTAAGGGTGATGGAACTGGTGGTGATGGAAGTGAAGGTGAGGTTATGCTGATATTCGGCGAAAAGGGTGAAAGAAGACGTGTTCTTCGATCTGAATGGAAACTCAAAACAAAGCTTGATATGGCACATGAAGAAGAAGAAGAAGAGGAAGAAGAAGAGGAAGAGGAAGATGCTGACAAAGATCACGAGGAGGTTGATGAACATACAGCCTTACTTTCACCATCTATCCTTCATTTTGACAAAAAAATGCATCGTGATACTCCTGATATGGCGGATTTTAGTTTTGCAGAATTCACTTCTTCTTCCGATTATTCGCCGAGAACATCAACAATGTATACTCAAAAATCACGTCATACTTGTCGATTGGATGAAGAAGATTTCCAACTTCAATATATAAGCGCACCATCATCAATAGAGAGTGAGGTCGTGTCTGATCACGATAAATAACATATTATTTACTTCTTGAGACAAAAAGTAAGAATCCAAATTTCATAGTTTCATAATTCAAATATTTTCTCTATTATCATAATGATCATTTATCAATTCAATTATTCTTCAAATTATAAACAGTAAAATTTTTTCTATTTCAGATTTGCGACTCGCATCGGTGATGGTCGCGAAATGAAAAACATCTTCTGATTAGAGGCTCATAAAGAATTATGTATCATATATGAGTAATTAATCCTGAAAATAACAAATTGTGTCATTCTTTTGAAAGGATATAATGAAATAGATTTAATCAATTTCCAAAGATATCTTGATTTGTGGATATTTTGAAAATAGAGCACTCTATCATATAGATAGGATGTTAAAACTTAATAAAATTATTTTTTTATATCATTTAAAATGCTGGTAGCTCATAATTATTTTTTGATTCGTCAGGAAAAGTCAACCTAAGAATATGCCAACAAATATACTATATTACAGACATTATTTATTGTTCGGAGAAAATACCAATGCAATTCATTCAGCTAATTTGTGCAATTTAGCAATTTTGAATTCGATATCGGATTTGAGCTGTTCAACAAGAGCCTTGTAACTTTCAGGATCATTTCTCTTAAGTTGCAAGTATCTGTTTTCACGAGCAAGTTGTTCTTCCAAAGGACGCTTGACCTCAGCATTATCAATCATGAGAGGGTTCTTTCCCTCGGCAACACGACGGGGGTCGAATCTGTAAAGAGGCCATAAACCAGTCTCGACACAGTATTTCTGTTCAATCTGACTCTCACCCATTCCTTTTCTGATTCCCCAGTTGATGCAAGGACAGCAAGCAATGATGACGGAAGGACCATCGTAGGATTCGGCTTCCTTGAAGGCCTTGATTGTCTGAGCGGGGTCAGCACCCATGGCGATCTGAGCAACGTAAACGTGACCGTAAGACATGGCAATGGCTCCGAGATCCTTGGACTTTTGTCTGGTACCAGTAGAAGCGAACTTGGCAACGGCACCAAGAGGAGTAGCCTTACTCTTCTGACCTCCAGTGTTGGCGTACTGATTGTTATCAAAGACAAGGAAGTTAACGTTCTTTCCAGAAGCAATAACGTGGTCAAGACCACCGAAACCAATATCGTAGGCCCATCCATCACCACCGACAGCCCAGTGGCTCTGTTTGGAGAGCATGTCTTCTTGAGCGAGGATCTCATGCATCAAGGCACGGAGTTCACCATTCTTGGTCAAACTCTCAATACCAGTGTGCAACAAACCACGGAGAACATCACCGTAGACCTTGGAGAGCTCGTAATCCATGAAGTTCTCCATCCATTGCTTCAAGGCTGTGGTGACATCAGAGGAAAGGGATCCAGCGGCAGGGTGCTCAAGGATGTTGTAGCAAGTCTCAGCGAGGAACTTACGACGTTGGTCAGTGGCAGCCCACAAACCGTAACAGAACTCGGCATTGTCCTCAAAGAGAGAGTTACCGAAGGCGGGTCCACATCCACGGTCCTGGGAAGGAGTAAAGGCTTGGAATCCAGCAGTACCAGCCCAAACAACTAAAATAACCATTTAATAAACAAAATTTATATTAATAAATAATAAACAAATAAACATATTGATGAATGAGAAAATAAACAAAATAAAGATAAAAATTATAAACAAAAAAACATACCAGAACAACCACTAGCGGTGGCAATGACGGCACGGTCTCCAAAGAGACGAGTCAACAAAGTAGCGTAAGGACTCTCAGCACAACCAGGGCAAGCTCCAGAGAACTCAAGAAGAGGCTCTTGGAATTGTTGACCCTTCAAACTGAACTTATCAACCAACTCTCTGCGGATAGGAAGAGCATTAGCGAACTTGTAGTTAGCCTTCTGGACCTCTCTCACCTCATCGAAGGGGGTAAAGGAAAGGGCATCGGCGGGACAAGCTTTGATACAGACACCACATCCAGTACAATCCTCAGGGGAGATCTGGATACGGTATTGAAGACCCTTCAATTTCTTTCCACGGGCCTTGACAGTCTCGAAACTGGCAGGAGCATCCTTGAGTTCATCCTTGGTGGCAAGGTAAGGTCTGATGACAGCGTGAGGACAGTGGAATGAGCAAGCACCACATTGAACACACTTCTTAGCGTTCCATTGGGGAACATTCTTGGCAAGACCTCTCTTCTCGTATTTGGTGGTACCCATGGGCCAAGACCAGATGGGTTGCTCGGAAACCTTCAAGGAATCACCCTTGAGAGCAGCAACGGGCTCCATCCATTCACGAACGAACTTAGGCTTGGTCATGTCAACCTCAACGGGCTTATCCTTCAATCCGAGCCACTTCTTACGGTCGTATTTGATTTCAATGAATTCCTTGGTGGCGCGGTCAACAGCGGCCCAGTTCTTCTCAACGATATCCATACCCTTGGAGCTGTATGTCTTCTTGATGGCAGCCTTCTGGAGAGAGATGGCTTGTTCCGCAGGCAAAACCTTGGAGAGAACGAAGAAAACTGCCTGGAGAGGCTGGTTGGTACGAGGACCAAGACCAACTTCCTTGGCGATCTTAACGGCATCAAGGGAGTAAAGCTTGGCGTTCTTCTCAGCGAGCTCACGGAGAACCTTTGGAGGACAGTGCTTCTCAAAGTCCTCAGGAGAAGTCCAGGAAGAGTTGATCATGAAAATACCGTTTTCCTTCAAACTGGAAACCATATCGAATTTTTCCATGTAGACACTGGCGTGACAAGCAACGTAATCGGCGGCAGTGATATAGTACTCGGATTTGATTGGGTCTTTACCAAAACGAAGGTGGGAAACAGTTACACCACCTGATTTCTTGGCGTCATAAGCAAAGGCACCCTGACAATGCAAAGGAGTGTTGGTTCCAATGATCTTAATGGCATCCTTGTTAGCACCAACAGTACCGTCGGCTCCTACACCCCAGAACATGCATTGTTTGGTGGAAGGAGGAACGGCATCGATCTGTTCGGGAAGGGGAAGAGAACGGAAAGTAACATCATCTTCGACACCAACAGAGAAGTGGTTCAAGGGCTTGTCTTTCTTCAAATTGTTGAAGACGGCAGCAACGTGTTGGGGAGTGAACTCTTTACCACCGAGACCATATACACCACCGTAAATCTTACGAGAAATACCAGCATCGGCGTGAGCCTCAACAACATCGAGATACATGGGTTCCTTGGCTCCAAGTTCCTTCATCCTATCCAAAACAGCGACTTTACGGCAAGTCTTGGGGATAGCAGCAAGGAGATGCTTTGTGGAGAAAGGACGGAAAAGATGGACCTTGACCACACCAACCTTCTCACCCTTCTTACTCAAATATTCGATAGCTTCCTCAGCAGCAGAGGCAGAAGATCCCATCAAAATGACAACGCTCTCGGCCTCGGGGTGACCAACGTAGTCAAAGAGGTGGTATTGACGACCAGTACGCTTGGCAAATTCATCCATGTAATCTTGAACAAGATCGGGCATACGCTCGAAGTATGGGTTCAAGGCCTCCATAGATTGGAATAAAGTTCCAGTTCCAGCGACAACACCAAAGTTAACGGGGTGCTCAGGGTTCATGGCACGCTCGCGGAATCGTTTCACGGCATCAACATCCAAAAGATCCTTCATGACCTCCTTGGGGAGCTCGTCAATCTTGGAAATGGAGTGAGAAGTCCTGAAACCATCATACATATGGAAGAAAGGAAGGGATCCCTTGATAGCAGAGAGATGGCAGATAGCAGCCAAATCTTGGGCTTCCTGGACAGTGTTTGAGGCCATCATACACCAACCGGTGGATCTAACAGCCATGGCATCGCTGTAATCACAATAGATACTCTGAGCTTGTTGACCGATGGCACGAGTGGGGTTGTGAAGGGTAATGGGGAGCATTTCACCAGCAATTTTGTACATGTTGGGGATCATCAACAAGAGACCCTGAGAGGAAGTGAAAGTAGTGGCAAGTGCACCTCCAAGAAGAGCTCCATGAAGACCACCAGAAACACCTGCTTCACTCTGCAATTGATGAAGGGCTGGGACTTGACCGAAGACATTTCTTTCTCCTTTACCAACCATAACATCATAATTCTCTCCTGCAGGAGTAGAAGGAGTAATTGGGAAAAGGATGGCGGCATCGGAAAGATAATGGGCAACACGACTAACGGCAGTGTTTCCATCACACACTAATGCTTTAGGACACATTTTTTATATTGTTTGAATGCAAGGTAGCAAGAAAATTAACGAACCATCACAATCGACAACTCTTGAACAAAATTGACCATCCTACAATTAACTTGAACACACATATTCTTTGTTTTACTCACAAAGTTTTATTTTTTTCACATTAAAATTAACAAAATTGCGATGTGGGCCTTTTGGAGGGGTGTAAAAACCTGTCAAGCCTGTCTCGTTTTACAACACAGTTTGACTTCAAAATAGATTTTATTGGTTTAATCGAATTTCATCTTATGAAAAAGTGAATAATTACGGAGATAAGATTGCCGACACTGATCGACGTAGAAGAAACTGTTTTTTCTCGTCACTCGAATTTCACACACATAAATTTCAAATGGCTAATAGAGTAACATATGCTCGTGCCATATATTTTGCTATTTTTTTAATAGCTATTATACTCCTTGCTCTGAATACTTGTATTCCACTAGGTATGTTTTTGAATGAATTTTTTACACAATATTTAGATTGTTATTTTATTGAATTGTCTTATTTAATATATGTGGGTTTATTTATTGAAGGAAAGTATATGTATAAAGCTCGTAATACACTCGTATGTTAGTTTTATGTCTCTTATCTCGTTTTATTATATCTATCACAATGTAATTTCATCTCTTTTACATCAATTCTTTTAAATATTTTATATATAAACCTTAGCCTTTCCTAAAAGGCGTTACAACTGAAGATGAGGCTACAAATGCTCTAACGAGAGTCATATTCTTTGCTTTCTTTATTTTCCACTGTATGATGGCCCTTTTGACTGTTGGTTCCACCGGATTTTTCAAGTATTTCCACAGACACCTTTGGATTGTCAAGATTCCCATTTTGATTGGTCTCAATGTTCTGGGTATCTTCCTCAATCGTGATTGGCTCATTAAATTCTCTTATGTTGCAGTTGTTCTTATTGCTGTCTTCATTATATTCCAGTTTATTGCTATGGCCCAGCTCGGATACATTGCAAACAACTCTATTTATGGCGATGGATCGAGCAAAGGTGCCCTTGTCTTCCTTCTCATTGTCTCTATTCTCCTGTTTGGTCTTGGTCTGATGTTTTGTATCCTTGAAATGGTTCTTGGAGATGGTAACATCCATTCAATTTGGCCTCCCGTTGTCACCATTATTCTTGGCATTGTTTATACCGTCATCTCTCTTCTCTGGCTCGAGGGATGCATGCTTCCCTGTGCTATCCTTTTCTGCATATTCTCTACGTGGTCAATCGTTGTGTTTTGCATTTTGACAGGGACCGTGCTTCCTACCTGGGCTAGTACAACCGTATTTATCACTCAGTATGCTGCCTTCTTCATTACATTGATCGTGGTATGTTCCGCTGACATCTCTTTGACTCCATTGTTCGCCGGTGCTCGTTTGGATCAGTTGGATTCCATGGAGATGCTGAGTGAAGAGGAGGAATGGGAGACTCCGGGAGATGATGACAAATCTCCAACATCCAGTAGACCCGAACCTGAGGCTTCGTATAATATGTGGTATTTCCATCTTATCCTGGCCTGTGCCTCTAGCTTCTTCGTGTTCTCCTCAGGATTGAGTGGAGTGTCAGGAACTCAGGGAAAGATAAGCTCTGGAACAATCGCTGGGGCTTCATTCTTGGGCGCCATTATCTTTACTTGGACTCTTGTGGCCACAAAATGCTTCCCTGATAGAGATTTCGGTGTTCCTAACAGGCCTGGAGGGTATTTCCAGTAATCAAAAATACTCAACATCTTCTAAGGTAATTATTCTCATAATCTATCTCTGAGAAAAAATATCTCCAAACACAGTTATTAAACTGTAATTATGATATAGTAAACTTTTCTACTGTCAATTGAATTGAGTTGTTCAAATTTGGTGAAAAAGTTTTCGTCTAAAATAGTTTGATTTTTGAATAATATTTATTTTAATTCAATTAACTGTTAAGAATCAAAGTATTATCTGGTTGGACATCTTGTATGCATTGAATGAGCGATTGATCGAAGCAGAGTTCTCGATTTTGCTAAAATTTGAAAATGCCACAGGAAGACACATATCAATTTAAGGCGAGACCTATGCCGAATTTCGATAGAAACACATTACCGCCCAAGAAAATGTTCTTTACAACTTCTTTTAAAGATTTCAAATTTTCTCTCCCAGACCGCATGGAAGATCGTAAATTATTTGAAAAGCGCACAAAAATATTACAAAAACGCAAAAATAAGGAGAAAAAAAGATTGGAAGAAGAAAAAATTATGCGCGAATTGGAAGAATTGAAAAAATACCGTGAAAAGTATGGATTTCATCCAAATAAGCTTAATAGAAAGATGCTTGAGATGCCTCTTTTTGTTCCGACCCTCGGACAAACCCCAATGACCATCCCTAAATCACCTAAGTTATCTGGGTGTGGTTGGTCAAAGACTTTAAAGTTAGATCAAAGTATGAAACCAAAATCGGGCAAAATTATTGAAGAATCGGAGAAAGTTGTCATCATTGGCTCGAGAAAACGAAAGGAAAGACCATCAAGTGGAGTTAGATTGATTTCGCCCAAACATCGTTTATTTTCGCAATCTCCCAAACAAGTGGAGAATATTTTCCTGTCATCAAATTATCTTTCACCAGAAGTTTTAAAAAGAGTGAAACAACTCAAATTGGAAAGAAGGCGCATTAAAAAGCGTGGGGCAAAGGGTTCTGAAAAACTCTCTGGTGAATCTGAAACATATGGAAGAAGAAGAAGAAGAAAAGAAAGGCGAGGACGCTTATGATGTGAAAGATAATATTTTAGAATTGCATTTTTGGTATTATTCTATCTTTTTGACTCGAGGATGATATCTCATAGGGGAATTGTGCAGACTCTTTCACACCATCTCGAAGAGGTAGAAGAGCAAAACTAACAGCGAGAGACTCTTTATTATGGAGTTTGAGATGGTTGGGAAGTGGGATTTGCCTGAAAGAACTCGTTAAGTTAAGAGAAAGGGACACATTTGTCTCGTATGTCAAATATCAATAGCAATACTAATTTATATAATCTGAATAAATTTTTCTCGTGAAATTAATTGCTGTTTGCCGATCTTGGGTAATTTCGCTTTGAGCAGACCCGATTTCGCCGAAAAAGAGTCTTTTTTCCGACCAATTTCGAAATTGGTGACCAATAAAGTTTATTGATGGACTAATTTCTTTATTAGTAATAATTTCGAAATTTCCCCCCTATAAACCTATTTACTGAATCCAACTGTTGGATTCCAACAGGAATTTATATTAATATAATTTCACAGATATTGATCAACCATTGTGTTACCCAATACTATTCTAAACTGCTATATGTTACTCTGTTTTTTCTCCCGATAGTCTCTCCGAAGTAATACCCATTTTGGCGGCCTTTTTGGGACCAACAACGCTGACACATTCTGCCATCAGATGTTTCTCTCTTTCTTTCAAACGCTCGACTTCAACAGCTCTAATATTATAATCTTCTAGTAATTTTTGACTTGCGTGCAACCCGGCTTCTCTTCTAGCTCGGTCAGTTTCCTGGCGTTTCTTATCTCTTTTTCTTTTCAGAACACTCATTGTATCACGATGAACCTTCAGACTAGCATCAAGTTCAGCTAATTCACGCTTCAATTCCTCATCTTTTTGCTGAACAAAAGTTAGTTTTTCACGCATATGAGACAAAATTTGAACTGAAACTGTTGTTTTACGACGTAATCGAAGCAATTCTTCATGTCTATCTTCAATTTTTTCTGTAAGTCCTTTGTTTTCAACCTTAAGTTGTTCAAAATCAATTAATTGAACGCCTCCACCATGACTATCACTCGAGTGTTTCTCAATTTTTTCCATTTTCTGTTTTAATTCAACTAATTCAAGTCGAAGACCCTCCATTTTTTCATCAAGTTCCTCAACTTTATCCATGTATTCATCGACGGATTTGGGTGTCCATTTTTTATCAGAGCACGCAGTTCGAAGAGCAAGTTCACGTCGAACATCGCGAAAGGCTTTTGTGGCTTCTTTGCACTTCTTGCTAGCCAATTCATACTTTGCTTTCGCATCTAATGATGCAGCATCAACTCGGCCATGAGTCACACGCAAATCGTCTCGAAGGGTTTCTACTTCAGCTAGTCCTTTTTTATACATGGCAATAGCTTCTTCTTCAGTACCAAAATCTTCTGAATATTGGGATAATTTTGAATAAATGAAGGGGATACGAAGCAGAGCTTTGGCTTGGTATGATAAAATCTCGTTGGTTGCTTGTAGCTCAGCTTTCTCAGCCTTACTGTCAGCATAAAGTTCAAATATATTGTAATTTTCCATGATGGGTACGATATCTAATTTAATAACCCCGCCAAAATACAAGGTTTCGAAAATAATTGAATTTAATCGATAATAATCTTCTAAAATGATGAATCTTTATGACATATTGGATTACAAAATAAATAAATCTATAAAATTTCATCTAAACGAATTAGATAAGTTTTTAGATTCTGCGATCGCGTTCGAGTACTATCCCGAGTATAAATGATGAAATAGATGGTATAAATCTAAATAATTAAGGATAAACAAAGAAAGATATTTGCTCAAATATGGTGTATTTATTAGTTATCAACAAGATATCTTCTTCTGTTCAATTTCTGCACAACTACACAATGATAGTTGTAATATTTGATATATGTATGTTAGTTATGAAATGTAATTAGTGTTCTTGTATTTGCCTGTTCTTTTACCGATGTATTTTGTCCAGTAATCTTTTTATTATGTGTTGGAGTCCTTAGGAATAAGATTGTTACAAAATACGGGGATTCCCGGGGCAGAATTCTTTCAAAATCTATTTTTAGAAATAATACCATTAGAAAAAAACAGGATAACAAGCGTCTTATCAAAGACGGAGTGAGAGAGGACGAATTGAGGAGAAAAAGGAGAGAAGAAGAAGAAGAATTTTTCAAACAAAGGAGGGAAGAAATAGAGCGAAAAATTATCGAAGAAGAAGAGAGACAAAAAATACGTGAAGAAACAGAAAAGAAAAGACGGATGGAAGAAGAAGA
>BQXS01010810.1:0-18148 GCA_024181965.1 Aduncisulcus paluster
GTTCCTTCTTAAGGGCGGATATGCATTTGGCCAATGATAGCTTGTATTCAGGCCAGGTTATGACAAAGTGACGCATCTTGGTTAGATACTTTTGAATGGACGAGATATCTTTCTTATCGATACTTATTTGAAGTCCAAGATCAATCCAATCAAGATAATTTCCACACAATGATTTCTTTTTGTGGACTTGGATCAACGTATGAATGACATCTAGGGTCTTGTCGATATTGCACCCACTCAAAGAATCAATCCCTCGAATCCGGTCAAAATATGTTACAAACTGCGAATAAAAATGGGAATAAACGTCTTTCTTCGTCTCAGGGGGTTTGAAATGGAGGAGACAGTTGTGGATAACAGAAACCATTGCATCGTGGGTGTCTTTGGTTGGGTTTCCCGGCTTTAAACACATTTTTGAGGACTTGATGATCTGTAAAACTATTTTTTGAACTCTATATATATCAATCTCAAGATACTTTGCAAGGATATCAAGAGTACATTTTCTGTTTGACTTGGATTTATACAGCTCTAAATATTCGACAATATATCCTGCTTGTCCATGAATAAGCTTATAAATATCATCAGTTGGAATAGGATTCATCTCTAAATACCGTTTTGACCAATGAATCCATTGATCAAACTTGGAGCTATCATATATACATGAAGGCATGTAGAAGCTAATAATACAACAATTTAATAATGGATAATCCCGTTATATGTCGAAAACCTGGAGAAATACTCGAGGAAAAGCGACAGATTTTTCAATGAAGTTCCCCCAATCCTTCCACTGGATTGGAAAAATATTAGAATCATAAAATGATCATAAAAGGAGTTGAAATTTATTTTTTTGCAGAAGACTTGGATCAATTCATTATAAATCATCCAGTAGAGAAAATCCAACGATATCGCTGTAATTCGAAGGGAAAATACAGAGATATTGAATAAAATATAACTTTTTACTATATATTCTCAGGAAAAATCTATTTTTGAAAACTGGAAGAGCTGCTATCGATTTTTCTTGATTGGAGAGTTTTCCACACAAACAACCATGTTAAAATCTTGATTTCTTGATAATTTTTACGAATTACTTTGAAACAATATACAAAGAATACAATAACAAGCAACGCAAGCAGACAGAAGGCAGAAATAGCGATCTTAAATCTTAAATCTACATTCCAAACCCACTTGACATGCTCAAACTCACTAAATAGCTTCATATTGTGAATCAAATCGCCCACAACACCCACATATACAACCATAATATGCCCGAAATACTCTCTTTTACCGTCGACTCTTTCTCCCTCTTGGTTTCCACGTAATAAAGATAGTAATCGCCTGTGTTGATCAAGATATAGCGTGAGATCAGATGATATAGTTTGAGAACATTTGGCGATGTCATCAGAAATGGTGAAGAATGGTAATTCAAACGAATGTAATATATCATCAAACTTATCAACAAAGAATTGTATCTCGGTTTCACAAGAACTTCCTTCATATTCAAACCCATTTTGTGTAAAGAATTGTAAATCTGCCACACACGATATTACGTTCCTACTCAGAGAGGGCAAGAAAGCAAGGGTATTCCGAATGTGAGTTGTGGATTCATTTGTAAGAATCTTATACAATTTAGGTTGGAAACAACATATTACAATCATCAGACCCAAAAATATAGCCATTCCAATCAAAGTACATATCGTTTCACCACGCCTGAACTTTGAGGAACGATAGGTGAGACCCAGAGGCGGATTCTCTTGTTCCCTGGCCCATTCTGATCTCTCCTGAGTAACAATATCCTTCAACCATTGTAACTGAGTCCTTCCTTTTCTTCCATTCATTGAGGTAATAGTATGGAAGGGATCGAAAGTTCCAGTCATATCATACGAATAAGAGGAGGAACTGTTATTGCTTTGCAAGTGAAGAGCAAGATTGTGGAGGTATTGAGGTTTTAAACCACCATGACCATCGGTATTTGTGATACTACTTCTCTTTGTGATACTACTTCTCGAGTCACGACGTTGTTTCTTGTTATCATATCGAATGGCAGCAGAAAGAAGGTAATTGGCATCAACATTCTTGAGGAAAGAGAATAAATTGGATTTTTCATCAATTCGACCATCTTGAGAATCTCCTTTGCCTCTTATATGAGTAAAAACAGGAGAGAAAAAGAGTAAAAGAAGGAAAAACTTCGGAGTTAAGCACAAAATCACACTCACAGAAAGAGAAATGAACATAAATGCAACATTTTGATTCAATTTCTGAGATATTTCGGCGAATACATCGTGGAAATATTCAATTCTTGACATTCCCTTCTTAGAAATATAATTATCTTCATCTTCACTATCATCTTCAGTCTCCTCAAGAGAGATTACGATCATAGATTTTGTTGTTGAAGAAGAGGTGGAATCACGAGACATATTGTTTTTGGCATCACTAACAGTTCCACCCTCACCCACAAAATCTATAATCCCATCAAGTACATTCATTGAAGTATCTTTCATAGCCTTTCCAGATTCTTCAAAAGAAGAGGAAGAGGAGGAAGAGGAAGTAATATCTCCTGAAGCCTGTTCAGACATCACCTCAGAGGTTTCCTCTTCTCCTTCTTCTTCTTCTTCTTCTTCAACAATTTCTTGTGATGTATCCCAATTGTAAGCTTCATCGTACAGGTATAACAGTTGTTCCTTGACATCCTTAAGCACATCGAGACCTGAATCATCAAACACATTACTGAGATCGAAGTAAGCAGCGTTATGTCTGTAATCTTTCAACCAGGATTCCAGAGCACATGTCCATCCGTGGATATCTTTGATAACAGCAAGGGAATTGGATGAGTCGTAGATAAATGAAATGAGAGAAGCTGCTGAACGAGTATCTATGTATTCGGAGGCAGAATAGCTCAATTTCTTCATAGCACTGATGAATTGATTCTTCTGACCCCAGGCGTACTCCAGCTCTTCAAGGTTTGAAGCGGCCTCAATGTTAGAGTTGGTCTCTGCAAGAACCATTGAATAGAGATCGAACATCCACTGTGTCTGAGCAACCGCAGCATTTACGACAATACCAATCCCGGCCGTAATTCCGTCAGATAAAAGGTTCATGAACTCCATCGTTTCCTTATTGTTCAAGAATAATTCCATACATTCAGTGTATCTCCTCTCAAGTGAACACAGATCATTCGACACAATCTCTAAATGCTGGAGTATGAGTCCGTCAATGTCATCTATCGTCACGTCAGAAAATATGTAGTTTTGGGTGGAAGATATGTAATTCACGAGTTCGTACAAAATTGATGACACCGGCGCATCATTTCCGAAAGCAACATAGAACAAGGAAGAAGAGAGGAAAGTTGTCAGGTACATGGGTCCCGCTGAAGTTGATGCTAAGTAATTTCCAAGCTCTTTTTCCCTCAGGACAATGCCGGCACTGTTCCAGCGAGAAGATAGCCTCGAGGTGGATACAAAAGCAATCACAGAGATCAATAATGGGATAACATCCAAGAGCAACAAGCAGAATGGGAGTGTACGAAGCTTCCTGAAACGTTGTTTCTTCATGATAATACGCAAGAACACAGGGAATAAGAGCAACGAAATTAGAAAGATAATCAAACATGTGACATTGGTTTGATACATCCTCTTTAAGCCTGCGCCCAGGATAACAGCATCTTGCTCAGTACGACGAACATGACTAACAATATCATTCTTCAACCCTTCATCACTTTCCCGAACAGATTCAATGAGTTCTAGCCATTTCTGCTCAAGGACAGTGTTTCTGTCATCACACCAGAGATCATCAGCAAGTTCCGAATGAGAGATGATCAAATCATTGTATATCCAAGATCTCTGGTCGAAGAAATCACGATCTGGGATCTCCTTTTGCCACCTCTCGTGAGTTAAAGAGTGGTGAATGAATGAATACTTCGCATACAAAGTAGATGGGGAAGAGAAAGTTAACCATTCATCAACAAAACCAGATGTTTCGTAAAGATTTTCTTCGTTCTCAATGGCTTCAAGCATAACATCTATCGTCGCATCGATGGATGTTTGTTCACACATCAGTGGATATTCGAGGCAAATCATTTGGGATAATGTGGACACAAAGAACTTAGAAATGAGCACCCGTGGTGTTGGATGTGTTGGGAAAAAGTTGGAGATGGCTGCATCTTTAAACCAACCAACAGAATCATAGTTGACAGCTTCATGCTCCTCGGTCTCCTCATTATATGCGTATTTCTGAGTCACCCAGTGTCTTGTCGACACTCTTTCGCTCATGGAGGTTTGCCAGTCTCGAGAATATATTCCTAGGAGAGACTCAAGGGATTTGGTTATCATAAAGTTGGGAAATGGAGAAGTGGCAGTGGGGTTGTACACAGCACTGAGATTGGGCATGTCATCCATCTCAACATCTGGAAGTTCACATTCATTGAAAAAGTTACAATTGACATAACTGTTAAATGAATACTCGGAATCATCAATCGGAATAACGAACACATTTGGAGCCACACTGATCGGTGTCATTGCTTCGTCATCCACATTACTCCATCCAGAACTGATATTGTCTTCTTCATCAAAAATACCAGAGGAACTTGCACTTAACCCCCCAAGACCGCCAAGTCCACCCCCACCAAGTCCACCACCTCCGAGCCCACCTGAGTTTGAAGGTTCCCATCCATCGTCATCGCCGAATATTGTCTCATAGAGTCCGTACATGGACACTAACATTTCCTCAGAGGCACCGACAATACCCCGGACAGTGAAATTGTTCAGCGGACTCAGATCTCCCGTCATCCCCTTAGCATCACCCAATACGATGGGAGAAGCTCGAGAATGATAGAGCACAAAGAGAGCGATTGAACATAACATCGCGGCAAAGACTACAAAGAACAAAACAATATATATCGCTGACTTTCCGATAGATTCTGAATATTTATGAGCATGAAGAGAGTTTGTGATGACAAAAGGATGCGTTGGAACAAAGAATGAACCAACTTGTTTCTTGGCTTCATCTGCAGGAGTCGAGGAAGGCGACGAAGAAAATGAGAAAGATTGCAAACCCAACATGGACATTTTAGAACCATGCTCGGCAATTGTTTTACCTACAGGTGGTCTGACAGCTCCTTCAGAAGAATTTGATTCAAACAAAACTCCTCGACATTTGAGAGAGTGTTCTTCACAACCATCTTTCTCCCCATCATCTTTCTCTCTTTCACCCGCAGTTCCTTGTGCAACCTCGTCTTCTGTGTGCTTGCCTTTCTTCTTTTCTTGTGCAGTGACAACTGGATGAACTTTCTCATCATTTTGAGAAGAAGATGAGGAAGATATTTGATGAATTTCAATGGAAGAAGATGCTGTACATGCATGTTCTTCCTCCTCTTCTTCCTTAAACTCTTCTTTGGTATAACTATCCTCAAAATCAGACCCAGACACTTCAGAACTCTGAGTGGCAAGTGATGAAAGTGTCCGTACATCCTTTACAGAACAATCGTCGGCTTTAGTGCCAGATGTCTGATTGTCCCTGTTGTTTCTAAGCATTGGAGAAGAGAACAAAACAACACTGTTATCACGTTTGGTATGTGTGCCAGAAGAGAACATGCCACTTGGAGAATCTATAACACTGGAGTGTTCAGTACTTCCACCAACAACAATCTCAGACCGGGAAGAAACATTGGCAGAATCGACAAAGTCTGAGGAATCTTCGTCCGTTGAACAACTTATATCGGTGTTGGGTTGAACCGATGTGATGGAAGATGTTATTGAAATGGAGGAAGGTGCTTCAGTGAGACCGATAGCAGGTGCAGATGGCTGAGGAAGTTGGGCTGCAATCGGATATTCTTGTCTTACAATCGTTGCATGGTGAGAACCCTGAATAAGTGAATGTGACGGAGACGAGGAATCACTTTGTTCAAACTTTGACCGAATTGAGGGTATGAATCCTCCTCCATTTGGAAGATCAGGGTGCTTAGAATTCCTCATTTGTCTCTGTAATCTGGGGATTGAGTTCCTCCCTTCATTTCGAGGTTGTGATTCATTATGTTCTGCGTTCTCTCTCTCCCATTTTCTCCTCCTTCTCCGGACAATACGATCAGCCTGTCGAATTCTGTTGTTCGTTGAGGTTCGTTGAGTCTCTCCATACCAGCAAAATACATCTAAAAGACACAATTCTGCTTTCTTACGAACAAAAACACTCAACAGCACAACGATGACTGCCAATATACCACACAAACAACAAATAATAAGTATTACATCCATGCTCCACAGAGAACTGATCTGAAGCGAGTGTGTTTGTGAATACTTCATTTCAAGATTGTCAGTGAATTCCAGGATATAATCAAGCGAGAGCATCGATAGAGAAGCCAAGAGAGGAGGAGTGAATTGGGTGACACTCGGTTGATGGCTGTTATGCTCAAGATACACAGCTGAAGAGATGGAATTCAGGGCATCAGGGTTCAACAGGGAGTAGGATTCTGTGAGGAATGAAGCTTTAGTAAGGAATGAAGCCACTGAGGGGGCTCCAACAGGTGCAGGGAGGGACAACAGAGAAGTTGAGAACCAATCAAAGGGGAATGGGAGTGTTACAGGTGCGAATGACAGAGGGAAAATGGATGAAAGGTATTCATTTGTGCACAAATCATCCTCACCATCACCGAGACCTTGATCATAGCACTCAAACAAGAATATGGGATCGGCATCACTTGTGAGGTGGAGAGCTTTGTATGGTATGTTCTCAAGGAGCGAACTCTCAAATAGTTTCTCAGAGAATAGAGATACATCCTTATTTAAGAGAAGATTAACAGCACCGAGGGCGATAAATAGATACTCATATCCATCAGTTTCAATCGGTTTGAGCTGAATACCTTGGAAAGAATGTCCCTTCACTTTGTCGATCTTATGAACAGCATCAGTATCGATAGAATCGGTGTCAAAAGATGTATACACACTCAATCTATTTAAGAATTCATCAGTGGCCAAGTGTTCATAGTCGACGGCATTAACTGTCCCCTCAGGGAAGGATTCTATCGCTTGTAGCACCACACTTCCTTCTTTCAAGACAGAGAATTCATACATATCCCTCTCCTCGAGAACAGTTCCGAGTAATCTTGGGGCCAGGAATGTAGTTGGAGAGTAATACAATAGTTCCACTTCATCGTCTGAATCAATTCCATATCGAGACCATCTCTCTTGGATTGAATCGTCATTGACACCACTCCCATCAGAGTCATTCAGAGTGTCGGATGTTGTATTGAGTGAGTAGAGACGAGCAAACATTGATGACACAGAATAATAGGGTTGTTGAATGCACATCTCAACCATCTGCTTGCTGGGATCTAAAGGATCATACACATGCCATTCACTGTAGGGATTATCATGCTTGTTACGAGATACATTCCCACAACTCTCCTCTGCAAACCTTCTCAGGACTTGTGTGTCTGGATTCTTAACAAAGAAAGCAGAGCCTTGTTCGACATGCCCTCGTTGTAAAATATCCCCTGAGGGTCTTTCATTATCAAGTTTAATGTCATCCGAGCGGTCAGGGAAGGGATCAACAATATCACTGGAATATTTATCCAAAACAAATTTTGTTAGAGGCGAGGCAACGTAAAACTTCTGTTTGCCACTACCCTCGAATTGTCCAGTGATGTTGGCACTGTTATTTAACAGCATGCTCGGCCATCCCTGTTGAAAAGCAATTTCATGAGCAACTGCTACTTGCTGCGATGGGTATTTCAGTTCTGCACTCTGGAATGCTAATTGTCTGAGAACTTGCAGGAAATCATCGTAGAAAAGATATGAATGTCTGGATGTAAAGTACAAAGCAGGGTGGGTGTTTAAAGAAGAAAGAGGGCGTCCAAATAAGTTCAAGAATATGACGAATTGAGTTGGATCGGAAAGGAAAGAATATGAACCAAGTTGGGTGTTCATCTTAAATCTATCAAAGAGATCCTCAGCTTGAAGCACTGTTGAGACACCAACAGAGTCCTGATAATGGTTATAGAAATGTGATGCAAGGGACAATCCTTGAACAGAATACACTGAAGGTTGCATTGCAAGGAACACAGATGTCTCTGATTCGATCTGAGCAAGATTATCAAAGAATCTCCAAGAAAACAAAACAACACACAAGCCAGCTACTAAAAAAAAGAAAGAGATTATCCATTTTAACATATGTTGGAAAACATTATTGATCTTGAACACAGACATGAAAGCATCGAATATTGGATCTTTGTGGATATAGTGGATGTTTCCTTTATCCCAAAACAAATGGTCTTTCAATAAAGCCTTCGCAAGGGGATTTTTCTCGAATATTTTGTCAATTTCACTCTTCTTCATCCCTTGCATTGCTGCCGTCTCAAAATTTTTCATAACTTTGGTCGAAAAATTGAACATGTCGATGACCTTTTTGAACTTCCGATAATAACGTTTCAAATTCATATTCCTTTCAGAGAATTTTACATGAGGCTGGATGATGGCACCAACACCTTGCGGACATGATGCATCACACTCAACATAATGAGCAACAAATGAAAATTTGTCCATATCGAAGATGACATGTGATTTTGAAAATCGAGGAATTGGAAACACATTATTTCCTTGAGTTTGATCTGACCACACAGCGCCTCCTCTCGGATGTCCTGAAGACTGGGCATACGATTCATTCCCAAATTCATCATCTTGGAACCAATCCCAAAGCTTGGAACAGAGGTTTGTAAGGTCCTCAAGAGCGTTGTTGAGCATAAAAACCGAAGTGACATAGGAAGCATAATTATGGGAGTTGGCAATGTTATTATTAAGCTCATTTGCTGTCATACCTTTCTCAGAGCTGAGGATTCCCTGAGGCTTTGCGAGAGAGACGAGACGAAGATGAGAACTGAACACAGAGAAAAGAGTGGCCAGTCTTCTAAAGAAAAATGGGGTAGACAAACGAAGAACATTGTCAACACTATATTTAGTCTCACGAACATCAAAAGGCTGCATACCTCGGTTCAATAATAGACCATCCGATTCGGTCATCACTTTAACACGCCACACAGAACACCAGAAAAACCACAGGATAGAAGACAAACTGTGACGATTGGTGAGGAATGACTCAGGGTTTGGAAGTTGCAATATCGTGTCAATTGCTGCATCGTGGGCGATATCATACAGAAATGGTTGTAGAGATTCAATGAGGTCTGTTCCTTGATCAATGAAGGGAGAAGGAAGCTTTAGAGCTGGAAGGTGATGTATTCCTTTGTATTTATGGATAATATCGTGCATGAATGCTTCCTTTCGAACACGTTGGGCTTCAGAGTCCCAAAATCCATCTGAGAAAGAGGAACATATTGTTGAACGGTGTTCAGTACTACTACTTGCACTGAATGTGTTAAGAGAGAGCGATCTCTTCAAATAAGGGAAGAAATGCCGCAATGGATGCTGGTACTTGTTAATCATGTGGATTGCTTTGTCACTCGTGGACATCTCTTTCGGCAGAGAAGATAATGGGATGGTTGAAGCGTAAGGTAACCTTGCAGAACGTGAGGACGGGATATGGTGAGGTCCAGCAGCCACAAATGAGTTGTTCCGATGGATGCCAGTCATCATGGGTACAGCTGTCACACTGGGCAGACCGAAAGGTGAAGCAGTATAGCCTTCGATTGTCCCACTGATGTGCTCACAGTCGGGATCATCTAGATTGCTATTCTCCCCCTGTTCTTCGGCTTTGACAGTCTCATCGTGGAACTCATCAATGGAAAAGGGAGGGGATTGGTAAGGCAATGATCGAATGATAGTCATCTTGTCAGATGGAATCCATGTCATCCTGCTCCCACGCATTGTCACCCTCTTGCTTGTCTTCCTACTTTCTTGACGGAGCCACTTTGATATCCTTTCCCATTCTGGTTGGTCGGAATAAAATATTTTAGAAAAGTCACGATCACTTCCTCCAGCGGATTTGGCCAGTTCTGAGTTCTGAGATCCATTTGGATTCTGTTTCTTCTTTGGACTTTCATTTGATTTGGGTTGGCGTAAAATTCCCATTGGGGCAGCATGAGGAGAGCCGGGCACCATGACAAGGTTGGGAGTGTCGAGTTCTTTGAGATGATCGAAGAACCGGTTGATTAGAATATCCTGTTGTTGATCTGTATCATCAATGGAATCCTGGGATATGGAATGACGAGACACGGAGCTAAATTCCTCGGTGCTAGATTGTTGTCTTGGATCCAGTCCTGATTTTTCTTGTCGACTTGAATCCGTTTGACTCCTAGTTTGAGGATCTGATCCCATCATCATCGGTTTGGATAACAACGGTGTTCCTTTCTGTTTCTTCGTATCTTGTTCACGTCGTTCTCGAAGTTCTGAGAACAAACCCAAGATCATCTCTTTCTCTTCTTTTTTCTTTTGTTTTTCGCGCATTCTTAGTTCTTTTTTGATACGAGCTGCTCTCTCTTTCTTGAGTCTTTCTTTGCCCTGTTGCTGTGAATGCCATTCAAATTCATCTCGCTGCAGAATGGTTTCATATCGATCACCACGAAATAAAACATTTTCAACAATCTGTGTTGAGAGGGAACAAATTGTCACACGAACTTTGTCAACAATACGAGAATGAGAGAAATTACTGGGATTTGAATTAGTTCCATCGCCAGAAGACATTTGGAAAGCACTTCTTCCCCAAATTTCAGGATCTAAAAATAGACTATGAAGCAGTGTGAGAAGTTCTTGAGAAAGAGCGTATGAAATTGACACAAGGACGTGAGTTGGTAATTTTGAGTATTCAATCCAAGAATTATGGAAATCGACATGACCCAAAATATCAACAAATAATTCTGGAAATGCTGGAGAGTGAATTAATGATTGAATTGAATCAATTGCCTTTTTTCCGGCATTCTCAAGTTGTTGCTCTTCTTTCTTGCAACAACAACGACGGCAAGAGCAACAATGACTCGAATCTTTTCCATCGATATCTGATTTGTTCTTTTTCTTTCGATCTTTCTTCCGGTTCGATTTTTTCTTTCCTCTTTCCTCTTTCTGTGTCCTTTCTCCGTGGTAAGTCATTTCCATAATCTGATTAACACCCATATCGTCATAGAGATCCGAGGAAGAGGCGTCTACAGAATATTCTGCATCTTGAGTCATATCGTCATCACAGCAGCAGCATTTACACCTACAGGCTTTCTTAGAGTTCCCAATGATGGAATCGGAATGGAGAGAGGACATTGTCTCGTTTGAGTATGAATCGGGGTGGGATGTGACACTCGACAAGTCCTTGGATGATATCGACCGGCCAGACGAAACATCATCGTCAGAAACCGGTATACTCTTACTGCGTCGATGTTTAAGGAAGTTATTGTGAGAAATACTATGGCCAGAGTTTGTATTTGTCGTCGCACTGTGCAATGCCGTGCTTGTCATACCGCTTGTGCTGTTATAACTTCTGCTCGGGGATCTACTGTGTATTGGGTGCTTCTTGGAGCTCTCAATTATCATAGTTCTATTCTTCTTCCTCCATTTCTCTGCAGATTTGTGAACAATGTCCATCATTTCAAACCTCCTGAAGACAAAGATACGATTGAATAAGTAATAGAGAGGGAGAATGATGACGGCGGAGGTGAGAATAGCAAGAAATATAATCGTGAGTGTTGAAGACATAATTGTATTGAGGATTGAATGCGTTGCAAGCCACGAGTTTTGTTGAGAATATGCGAATGAGGCTGGGAATATGTCAATGGGGGGAAATAAGGAAGATGGCTTGACGTACATCATGAACAAATCGTTAATAAGCTTATATGCACTCACACATGTTATAAAAGACATCAAAATACCATAATAATGCAGCAACGAATATACGTTGGATACATTTGTGAATGAGAATATCACAAAACTTAAAATACAAAATAATATGGAAAATATTGGAACAATCAATTTGTCTTCGCTCATTTCCCTCAATATAATGACAGAGACACATTGTATGAACAAAAGAGGTCGAATAAAATATGAATATTGTGTTGAATTGACCAGAACAAGGGCAGGGCAAGTTGGAGAAGCCATCGTATGAACACATGAGACAATAACATAGAGAATGAGAGCAATTACAGATAATGTTTGACAAGGAATGAGCATCCAATAGTCAATAAATTGGAATGACGAAAGAGAATCCTGATCTAATGAATGAAATGGCTCAATAAGTATTTTCATGACAGATGCTGGAAATGATGAGAGAAAATAAAATATAATGATAGATATTTTGACACTCTTTGGCACATAATAAAGAACATATGACCGCTTAAAAATATAATACAAAATACAAGCAGAAGATGCAAAAATCAATATCAGAAATAGCCAATAGAATATCATCGAAATGATTGGTTTAACAACTGTACAATCATAAATCGGCAGAGACATCCAATAAACTATTTGATTTGGCACTGATGGCTCGAAAAACAAATCCTTTCGAGATATCAAGATCATAGAAAGTAGTTGTGCAAATATAACAACGCTATGAGGATATAAGTTAAAGAAATATGACAAATTATGAAAAGTAATAGTGAACATGGCTGCTACTTTCATGATAACACGTTCAATAATTGTAACATCTTTTCCAACACAATAATATTGATTATTAACATCGAAAGTGGCTAGATTATATTGCGAAAATACTCCTGAATGCTTCGCTACACCTTTCATATTTAAGAACGTTCAGAAAAAACAGAATGTATCATTCTCGCTAACCGTTATGGAAATAGAAATTAACTTTCCATAATTGAGAAATCCTTAAGCATTTTAATGTGAATTATGATGGTTATTCTATTTTTGAACGTGTCCTTCCTTAGTTTCTCGATATTACCTGAATTTGGCTGCAGAGATTTATTATATGGAATCATTTTTCTCTTTTACAACAAAGAAAAAACCAAAGAAGAAGGTGAAAGCTAAAAAAAGTGTTTCATCTAGTAGAAAAATAATTTCATATGATATCGATGTTACCTCGCCCAAATCATCAGAATATATTCCACAAAGTTGTAATTCTGTTGATTTTTTTTCGAGAATTTCAGCCTCTGTACCGTCCAAACCAATTGAATCTGATATTACAATTTCTTCGGATAAATTCATCCATTCAGACATTTCTCTCCCAATTAAAGAATTACCAGATTTGAATTCAAATTTTAAAGGAATTGTTGCAGGTATTGGAACAATAGCCTCGTCTATTATTCCTAGAAGGCGATTAATCTATTTCTCCTATGAAAAACGTCCCCCCTATTATGGATCTTTTAGTATCCAGGGAACTAGTTGTATTCCCCTTCTTCCTCTATCAATTGAATCCGGTATAGACTATGATGAAGACTCTGATGGACAATGGGAGAAAGATCGGGAAGGCGATGAAGAGGAGGATATTGACGAGGAGCAAGAGATATTGAATGATCCCGAATTAATGGCTATGATTGTTCCTGATGGATATTTGAGTGAAAGTGAGGTCGAGAACGACTCTGACCTCGACCTTTCTGATCCAGGGTCACAAAGTCTGATCATTGATGATACCATGGATGATCATCCTGACGACAGACGGTTGAGACGACCATCAATTGAGGGTATCGAGAAGGCAGAGAAAAAGCAACAGTCTTCCTCCAGAATGGCTTCATCAACAGGCTCCAGTTCTATTGGTGGAACTTCGATGATGGCTGACAAAAGGTCAATGATGCAGAATTATTACCAGGGTAAAAAAGTGTTCCGGACTCCACTTGAACAGCTCGTTCGTAAAGGAGGAATGAATCTTGTCTTTGGGGAAGGGTTAAAACAGAGTGGAAAGGAAGAGATTCGCCAGAGAGTGTTGTCTTCTTTTGGAGTAACCTTCACTCAACTTGGTAAGCGTAGATTGTGTGATTATAAGTTAATTGTGCCTCCTGATGTTGATAATGTCTCTGCAATCGTATCAATGCCTCATATTACAAAGGAAGAAGCCGAGATTATCCTTAAACCTGAACTTGAAGAGGAGGAAATCCCTCATCAAGGTGAAGTTGAGGAAACTGGGATGTCAATGGATGTTTCTCAACCAATAGAGAAGAAAGAGGGGTTAATTGATACAAAAGATGAATCCCATTAATGAATAGAAATTACATAGTATAGAATAGTTTTTTTGACATTAATAAAAATAGTGAATTGCCAATGGAAGTGACTTCCTCTGTCAGTTTTGTTGTTTGTTGTTTTGATGATGTGTTTATTATAGGACGTAACAGGTTCTCGCTGTTTTGTAGTAGGACCTCTGATGTGATCATGTGTTGTTGGTTTTAGTTTTATTAGCAATTCAACAATTTAAGTATTTCCATTTGATTTTAAAAAATTCGTAAATTGATAATGAAACCGCTTCATTCAGAGTTTGTAATGCAAACATGTTTATCACGCGTTTTCCTTCTTTTGCATCTTGATCGAATTGGAAAAAACCATTATTTCCATAATTGGTTTATTTTCACTTCAATTTTACGGAGTTCTCCTTCAATTTGCATGTATTTTCATCCCAACCAAACCGGTTGAACCAATAGACTAATCTTCTCAAAATATTATATATTTAATCATAAATTTAATAGTTTAAGCTATTATTAGTTACTTTTTATGCGTATAAAAAGCACTTTTATTCGCTCATATGGAGATAGAGGGTTCGATGCACTTAAAGGTCCTATTGACTTTGATTCGCCTGAAATATCTCAAATTGAAATTTCAAAATCATCAGGGGTGTTTTCTAATGGGGATTCTGTCTTTCAACTCCCTTCCTTTATCCAAGCCGAGTATGGAATTTGTTTTCGTCGTTTATATCTTACTTTCAAAGAGCCACACTTTCTTAAATCCATTTATTTGTGTGATTGTGGCGATGGAGGCCAAATTAGAAAGCTGGACTTTCTGTTTCACATTTCAGATGGTTCTGTTATCTCCAAACAATATGAAATCACACAAATGGACAAAGAATGTCTTGAATGGCACTCCCTTCCCATCTGTCTTCCAGATATATCGTCGTGTGAGATTATATTTAGGTCTGGATGGTCACGTCAGAAAGATCACGGATGGTTGCATGGTATGAGGTTCTTAATCGATCAGCAAATGGAAAAGAAACTTGAGCAGTTTGCTTTAGTGCGAAGAAGAGGATTGGTTGCACTATCTATGCAATACTCTCTCATTTGGGGTCGAAAGGAGTGGCAATGTCATGGTGAAGCATGTGAACTATTTCGTGATGGTACTTTGGTGGAAGAAGAAGAAAAAATGTCCAAAGCATTTCATAAGGAATATAAACAATCAATTTCATGTGATATTATGTGATAATCAGCGCTTTTATTTTTTCATTTCCCTTTTATTTTATTCATTTTCATGTTTTTCATGCATATTTTAGATCTTTCTACTCATGTATTAAGTTATTTTATTTTTATTTTTTTTGGCCTTAAACTGCCTCAAATATGCGTTCGCAAGCTTTTCGATATCCCAAAATATACTATTCTATACTGTTTTTCTGAGATATCATCATCGTTTTTGCTCCACAGATCGTTAATTATAGCTTTATAAGCTCATAGGAATATCCCTTCATTATGACTATGGTATTTATTTGACTGGTGATCAATATGCAGATTAATTGTCCTCAACTTGCCTTTTTGGGACTCTTTTTTTCCAATGTGAGAATGCTCGGGAAAACACAAGCCTTCATTGCTTTATTCTGCAATATCTTATCCATAGTTTGTTAATAACTATTTAATTTCTTTTTGCCTACAATTTTAAACCAAAGAAACAATAAAAGCTCTAAGCTCGACCAAAGCTAGGATCCCTTACGGACCAACAAAAATAAAAATAAATAAAAATCATTGAGAATCCTGTCGATACAAATTTTATCGATGAATCATTTCAAAATTAGTTATCCGCGGTAATTCTGCAACTTTATTTAATTCTCGTTTTGGTTTTGTTGACATGAAAATATAAAATGGGTAATTTCATTTTTTTGCATCTTCCTCTAATGCTGTTGCTGATGTTACAACAGAAAATGAAGCCTCTTCTCCTGATGACGAAAAGAAACAGGCTCGCTTTTTGTATTATAATGGTTTAGAATGGAAAAGGGTATAAATATTAAACGATTTAATGTGATCCGGTTTATCATCTTTATTGTTGGTATCATAATGCTTATCGTTGGTGGCATTTTTGCTATAGTATAGGAAGGGATAAGCCAACTGAACCAAAAAGCAGCGAACTGGGCACAAATGCTGATCTCTTCGTCACGAGAATGAATGGACTCTCAACGCAACCTTCCCTCTCTTTGTTTGAAGATTCTCTCGTTAAGGTATATGAATTAATCATAAAAAAGGATTTAGGACCTGATTATATGTATAGTTTTGATTGACATGTAGTTATACCATTACCAATTCGTTCAGGCTGACCAAATTGACTTTCCACCCACAGGTTCTTTTGATCTGGAAAATGATCCAATAGTTACCCTAAATGTTAGTGCGAGCTTGTATTTTCGCATTAACATTTAGACTCCAATCTTTAGCTCCGAGCGTCCGATGACTATTTCTGGATCTTCTTCTGGAACGTGTGGTTCTGCAACTGAACTCCTATGCGATGGCCAATGTGTATATGTTTCATATACCACAGAACTTAACATTGGAGTTACCCCCATAAGTAGTGCCGATTTTTCTGTGGATGACTCTGGCTGCAGAAATTTTATAAATTTCTTAAAACGACAAAAACTCTTTGGTTCTTTCTTTCGTATAAAGTTTATACATTTGAAATGTTGTTGAATCAACAATGTTGATAGTGTAAGCAACTAATAAATTTCGCACAAAGCAGAGTTTTGCCATCATATAAGTAAAGTAATTTAAATTTAATCCGATCAACATTGAGTCACTGTTCACAATAGCCTGCAGGCTGCAGCTGGCTGATCTCAATGATTGTGAACTTATAATTTTGAAAATAATAAAATAATAATAATATTTTATTCAATGTCTCCGTATTTTCCCTTCGAATTACAGCGATATCGTGGGATTCTCTCTCAGAGATAAATTGTCACCAGTTTGTCTGCAAATGTGATCGATGAATAGGAAGAGAGGAGAGAAACATGACGAATTATATCAATATTTTGTATCCACAACTACTTGGATTCCATACAAATATTCCACTCCTCAAATTTTGAGGCTCAAATTTCATGATACATCCGAATAATTTGAGGTTCCATTTTAATTTTGTCACCAACAAAATGGACCTGACTCCTTCTCAGATGGTAAAGAAGATTTTAAAGGAACAACGTCTTAAGTTTGTCCAACAGAATATCTCTGGCACGATTTCAAATGAGGAGTGTGCTCGACAAATTGCTCTGATCGACTCGAAGTTAGCTTGGCTATCCACACGTCCACCTCTTGATGCTGTTGATGCAGTGCTTTCTGCGTTAACTTCAACAGGTGATTTGTGATACTTTTTATGATTGGTAATCCTTTCTATTCACTGTGAGAATTATGTTAATAAAACCCTAGTTTCTCAGGAGGACCGAACCAAAGACAATCAGCAAGGATCCGTTACTCACGGAACTGGCACCCTGCAAAGTGCAAAAAAGAATTCACACATTATTAATAAAAAACATATTAACAACAAAAAAAAATTCAATTAGACAATTTCGGCCAACCCACACAAAATAGAACCAAAAACCATTGTGGCACGTTCGCGAGATCGAAAATAGGCACACATCGATTTTTCGGGGTTTTTTAACAAAGGAAGGTTTTCAACTACCGTAATCCGTCAATTATGACGTTAACTGTTGGTTCGGAACGAGGCGTTTCCCTCGACCCCTACAAAGGTTTAGAACTCGAAAATATCAACAATATTATTTTATTTAACTTTTTGCTTAAAATTCTAGGTATAAATTCTGACGATGCAAAGCGAATTTATAACCTAGACGAAGAAACATTTCGTAACTTTTATATACATGACTCAACAAGTACAAAAACAACTCTCTCAACTGTGGATTGGACTAGAAGTACCGATGAAGAAGTTTATTCCGACACTACTATGCTCCCTACACTCCCAGCACCCAAATGGCAACTTTTGTTGAAAAAGATGGAGGAAAATCCAAAGGTAAGTTACTTTTGGCACAACCTGAGACAACAATTTGGATGGAAGACGTCTATAGCGGATGCTCGTGAAAAACTATCCGTCCTGATGACTCAATG
>BQXS01010811.1:0-13306 GCA_024181965.1 Aduncisulcus paluster
TCTCTACCCAAAGTACTGTCGACACCTCCGTTTCTATCTATTCTTTCTATTCAAAGATAGGGACCTTATATCGGGAGACTATGGCCAATTATACATCTTCATCTCTAGAATCTTCCTGTCTCTCAGCCATTCCTCCTGTGACATCCTGCTCGACAGATGTGCCCTGTATTCAGACATTTGATCGTGTTGATGGCCGATTTAACCACCTAACCCCAGGAATAACGTATGTGGAGCCAGAAACAATTCCGGAATTCCTTGCTATTTCAGTTGGATACAACACTGATTATGTCTCCGATTTTTCTTCTATTTTTAGTTCTTCAGCATGGAAAACCGTCAGTACCGATGGAACAACTCTTCCTTATTTGACCCTTATTCCAATTCCTCTTGGACTTTCTTATCGTTCCTCACTTTCCTCCACATCTTCATCCTATGAACTTAAAGCTACCTCTGTGTCCCATTCATTCTCAAATGACACCGATACCTTCCTATTTATGGGTTCTTCCTCCACCATTTTGTCCAATAATAGTGTTGTAATGTCAGTTTCCGTCACAGCCACCGATCCAGATCGTTCCTCATCTACCATCACCAAAATATACAACCCTTCGAATGAGATCCTTGCCATTGCCGTGTTTTCTTCAGATCTCAGTACCGTATTCTCTTATGCTGTGATTGATTGTTCCCTTGATCCGATAGTTAGTGTGGTCTCTCATATCTCGTCCGCTGAATATTCTCTCTCGGTCGCTGGGATGGCCAAACCCTTCTCTGTTTCAATTGAATCACCTGTCCAGGCTTCCATTGATGTATGTTCTCTTGTTATGATTAGTGACTTGTACTTTTCTGGTTCCATTGTGTGGACTGATCTCACTTTGACAGAAATAGCTTCAACATGGGCATCTGATGAATCATTTCTTCCCCAAGACGATACTTATTTTGCCGATTATCTGTCTCTTCCTTTCGGAATTACCATTGACGATTCGATTCCGCTTGGGTGCAATATCGTAGGTCTTGATGCCGACGGGAATGATGAAGATATTTCCTCTGGCGAAATTCATGCTGCTTGGACCCATTTGACTTGCGTGGACTACGATTCTGATCCCTCTGCCGTTGCCGACACTGATGATGTTATTCTTGAGATAAGGTTAGAATCTGATCCAGCAACAGAAAATGATACCGATCCCGAAATAACGTTAACCATCACAGTTGAAGCAAAATGGAAGGATCCATCATCCACAACATGTGCCAATTCTCTGGCTCCAATCTGGAAACTCAAGCCTGATGGGATAATTTATCACGGTATCTGTGAGTTATTTGTTGATGACCCCATTGCTGAAACAATCAACGGAATCCATGGCCCTGGTCTTATATTTGGTTATTCGACCCTTGGTGATCTCTCTATATCCTTTTCCCTCGGTAATTTACCTGATATCCCTCCAATTAAGTATCTTGAAACCTATGATACATCCTCTTTCTTCTCTTCTCCACTGAAATCTGTCCAACGTGTGTCAATATCTCAATCCAATGTTGATCAAGATATTATCTGGGATGGCGATGGAAATGGATATTCGTCTGGTGCCTGGGACTTCAGAAGTACATATATTTATGATTCTACTGGTAATGTCGATGAGTGTAAACTTAACCGTTCACAGATCTTACATAGCATTGACGTTATCAACTATAAACCCAATATGAATCCACTTGCTTGGTTCACATCCGTACCTTCCTATATTTTATCCCATACCAGTTTTGCTCGCCCTGTTCACACATCAGCTCTTGTGAATGGCTGTGCGACTGGAACAATGCTCCAGGATTGTGTCTACATCAGTCCATCCATTCCCTCATACTCTTTGTTGTCCACAGGTGAGATTGCACAGATTTACATGAGGAGATATAGTGATAGTGATGGTATGGTGGGTATTGAAATGGTATGTGGGGAAGTCTACTATGACTATCTTGGAATTCCTCGATGGGCAGAAAAAGATATAATTCGTCTTTCTGCTGAATTTACGAATGGATCATTGGCAATCCCAACCCAATATAGCTATAAATTGCATCGAAACCCCAGAACCAATGATTTTATGTTTTTCTTTTTGTTCATGACTTCATCAACATCTAATCCAGGCATTGTATTTAAAATATCCTCAAATGGAACTATTTCTGTCATTTGCTCCAGAGATACCGAAAATGGAGGTTTCGCCATCAAGCCCAGTTCAGATGTTCATGTTACTGTGATAAACGATGATGTCGTTCGTGGCCATCTCTCTTCCTCTTATGACATTTCTATTTTTGATAATGTTCCTATTCGAGCCAGTTCTAAGTTCGAACTTTCCAGAGTCGTCATGAACTTTAATGGGTGTCTTACTGCGGCTTCACAGGAGAATGGGTGTGATAATGGTGTTTGTGCAACCGCGACCGCTGCTGGCACTTGCTCCTGTTCAGATGGATTTTCCTTCAATTCGAGTGGTGTGTGTTCCTCCAAAAGTGGAGTTTCCACGGATCTGATGTTTCCTTCCAATTCAATATCTGCATCTTCCTCCTCTTCTTCTTCTGTAAAATATGAACTTTATGAACAGAATCGGGATACCATTTCTTTACAATATCCCCTCCCTGATGATACTGAGATAATTATACTCAATAAGAATAGTCAATTGGATGTTTATGATCTCCATCCTATTTCCAGACAAACTCCATTGATCGTGTCATCAAACGAACGGAGTAGAATTAGGATTCCTCTTTCCTCTTCCCATCCGCAGTATTCCTCTCTCCCGTCTTCTTCTTTCTTATTCCTCTCGGAGGCTTACCTTGATCGTGATCCCCTGTTTAAATTCGACTTGTTATTCATTCCCCCGATTGTTAGTTACACGGAATGGGATATGATGATCGTAGCGGCTGGAGATACGGGCATTAGTGCGAAAATGCCAGATGATGGGACTTCCTCTGTGAGTTCAACGCACTCTGCACATGTGATTGTTCCTTCCCTTGAGTTTTCTGCCCTGTCTGACGAATTGATATTGTTGATTGATCCTCCGATTGTTCTTGAAGGTGGCTCTGCAACAAAGATCCAAGAGATCCGTTCATTTTCTACCCTTGAATCATATTATTCCTCTGTCATTGGTATCCAATTAATGGATGATACTGAATCTGTCCTTCAAACCCTCTCATTCTCGGCTCTTCTCAATCCAGATGTGTATAATTCACTGGACCAGTTTGTTGTTTTTTATGGGCAGCCTCCATCCAGTTTGATATCCGCATGTGGCGATGCTGATGACACTCCTGGCATTGATATTGAAGGATATTGGTTTGGTCTACGCTCAGAATTATCCAATTCAAGCAGCAGTTCTGATGAGGAAACACTGTATGGATTCCAAATATTGTTCTTTGTGTCGTTATCAGGTGCCCAGTGTTCATTGATTTCCCTCAATAATTCAGCTGAGGATATCCCATCAATAGCCGTTTCTGCACTTGGACAACCCAGTCTAAATGGTGTAACTTTAACGACAGAGAACTGTGGGTTCTCTTCTCCTTCGATGTCTCATCTTGTTGCTGCTGTTCGCTACCCTGATCCTTCCTCCATCACTGAGGACACACAGAGTGAGATTTCAGAACTTGATATGACTGCAGTTTCCACAACTGGATGTGTTCATGGGGTTGTGAATGATTCTCTGACATGTGACTGTGACCCTGCCTACGATTCAGACGAAAGGTGTGAGATTGAGGTTTGTGTTACAAATAGTGCAGCACAACTCTATCTGAGAAGACCTTCGATAATTCCTATCTCCTGTGTTTCAATTTACAATGCCTCAATCATGACCAATCTCTCAAATCAATATGTCGATGTGATTTCTTCAAGCACTGTATATGATGTTGATACATCCATGTCGACTGCTATCGTCGGTGAAGATAAGCGTTTGACTGTTTTTGGGGGGCAAGTTGATGGTTTGAGCATATACGCTTCAGAAGGAGCAAGGATTATTTTGGTTGGATCTTCCTTCTCTTCACAAGACAACTCAGATCATGGACCTGGTTCACTAATTCAAAGCTACCGCCCTGTTGAACCCCTAAATTTTGACGAATATCTCACAATATCGCATTATATTTTCACTGCTGCCCAATCCTACTCTGTTTCTGAGAGTCTCCTTGACCTTGCTGATATTCCAACCTTAGAGACCTATGTGATGGATGACCCCACAGACAAGATCATGTTGATCGCTCCAATATCTGTTGGGGGCATGTTTGCAAAGGAGTTGATTGTTACTCCTCGTGGAGATTTATGCGTTTCCTCTGCCTATGAAATCCGTGAATCCCAATTATCCACCGCCAATTGTGCCATTGGAATCATTGGACTTATCAATGATCAAACGACTGCCAGTCTGAATAATCCTTTCATGGACCCAGCGTCTGGAGAATTGGGTGTGACAAAAGTGGCCATCGGTGTAGAAACCAGTGGTAATGGATCATACGATTATTTTCATATCAGAATTTATGCCCAAAAAGGATCATCTTTGGACACTGATATCATGATAGATGTTTCCATTTCAACTGGAGGAATGTATTCAATTGTAATAGCGGAGTCCTCCCTGTCATACACAACCACTTTGACACTTAGAGACGCTGTGAGTTCTCCATCTTCTGATATTTTCTGTGAACACACCTTGTCTCATGACCTTGGAACCCAGGTGATCCTCTCTGCAACTCCTATCTCATATTCACTCGAATTAGTCACTTTGACATGTTCCCATGGATCTGCCGTGTCGAACGATGGCGATGTATATTGTCAGTGTGATGATCGGTGGAGAGGAGAATACTGTGACACTTGCTCACTGGCATATTGGGGAGATGAACTAAACGGATGTTTACAACCCAATTGTCGTGGAAGATGTGATGATTCCAGGTGTGTAGCTGTGTCCGATAATACTGCATATTGCGATTGTGAAGACGCATCTCTGGTGTATTCGTTAAACAGTGGGTCTCAACGATCTTTGTTTTCCAAGACAGTTGCTCTCTTGGATGCGGATGCGGATGCAGATTCTGCATATCTCGATCTCATTGATACCTACGGAACAGATACCGATGTGTGTAATATACATCTTAATCCACGTTCTGAACTTACTCTGAATAACATCGGTGTGAACGGGAGTATTATTGCTGGCAGTTCTAGTACAATCAGTGTGACAGGAAATGTATTTATGCTTGGAGGCCACACACGTATATTCAGCCAAGAACCCATTCATAATGACACTGCAAAGTCTGAAATAACAAATCCACAATCAAGTGATTTGTATTGGCAGACGACGAACGAAGATGCTGGTTTGATTTCAAATCATTCAGCTTGTCTTATTGGAGAAGTATCTTCATATGACGCTTATATATGTTCTGCTGTTGAAGCCTCACTTGACTCATCAACTTGTACCTCATCAAATTGGTTAAGTTTCTCTTGTGAAGATGGGTTTTCATCAAGAATCATCGACACATCAACCAGAAAACGGGGAGAAGATGTAAGTGATGCCGTTGGACTTATGTATTCATTCTCGGCATCAGAGTGTTCTCAACTGACTGATTCTTGTATTATCCCCCTCGAATTATGGCCAATTCCACTGTACAGCAATTCTATTCATTATCTGCAATTCTATGCCGGTCAAATCCTCCTTTTGGACGAAGATCAGGATGAAATTGGTATATTCACACCCGTTAATGAGGAAGTCAGTGCTCCTGTTGATGTGTACTTCGATGATCTGGATGGTGATTCCGGATGTTTTTGTTGTAACCACCGGATTCTACTCATCTCCACCGTTGAAACCCTTTCTTTCACTTCTGAAGTACAGATATCTCTCTATAGAGATGGCCGAATTACGATTGACTATGCGCTCGAAGAGGCTGTTGATGTAGCAAGCAAGGTTAGACCAAGTCTTGAAGTATCTGGACGTGAATCTCCTGATCTCTCCATTCCTGGCTCTTCCTTAATGTTTGGATATTCATCTCGTGAGGGCTGTGAGTCTTCCTCAAGTCCTGCAGTGGAATTTAGTATCTCGTATCTCCCAACACAGTCCTTCTCATTGAATATTGCTGCGGATGAGTGCGAAAATATTTGTCTTTTTGGCGTGTGCGCAGAGAACTTCAATGGTGTGAATGAATGCAGTTGTGGAGTCAGATTTATTGGAGATTACTGCGATTTCTGTGCTGGTGGCTGGGAATCTCCATCTGACACTGATCTTATGGGTGAACATTGTACGTCCGCATCATGTTCGTATTATTCAGGATGCAACGACAATGGTACATGCTCTGGAAATGAAATGAATGGTGTTCAACAGTGTGTGTGTGATGCGGGATATGTTGGGGTTGATTGTGCAACAGCTACTCCAGAAGTTGAATGTGAATCCACATGTGAAAATGGCGGAATCTGTTTCTTAGGTGAATGCCACTGTGTGGATGGATACAATGGGGAAGATTGTAGTGAAATTGAGTGTTCTGATGGCTGTTCTGAAGATATTGGCGGAGGTGAATGTGATACAAGCTCTGGTGAATGTGTTTGTTACTCAAATTGGAGTGGAGATGATTGTAGCGTCTATTCTTCAGATGGTTCGTGTCAATACGGTGTTGACAATGGATCTGGATGTACTTGCCAGTTGAACTACAGCGGAGATTACTGTCAATGTAAAAATAATTGTTCCCTTCATGGGTTGTGTAACGAGTGGGGATGTGAGTGTGAGGCTGGTTTCTCGGGGAGTGATTGTTCGATAGCTCGAGTACCTGTGATCGACACCGATTCTATTTATATCGATTATGATGAGGCTGTGATTGGATTTTCCTTCGAGAATATGGTCACAATATCTGGTGTTGATGCGGAAGATATCACATTTGATTGTTCAATTCTAATCAATGAATTTGGAGATTCCGAACTGTTAGATTCTGTTGGTATGTTTGATTCCTCAACAATTTGCAAAAGGAGCGGAGATTTCATGTCTTTTCTTATATATCCTGGTCACAGATCCTGGGTCACATCAGAGATGACCTTTACGTTGGTATCTTCGAACATTATTGATAAAGTCACACGCCAATCATCCAAATCCACAATTGAAATATACTTGGATCCGTCATTTTTCCCTTCAACAGAAGAAATACCTCTACCTGACTCTCTTGTTCCTCAAACATTGTTCCTTTGCCAATCCGGCTCAACCTGGACATCCCACGGTCTTTCTCTTGACGTATCTTCGCTCCAACATACAGGTTGGGGAAGAATTTACTATGTTTGGTCCATAGTTCTTGCCGATGGACAAACAAATTCCACACTTGATCTATTGAATTCTTGGCTTCTTTCTCTTAGTTCAATTCCCCCTTCTTCAAGCTCTGTCACCCAACTTGCTTCGTTCTCTCCAGTTGTCACGATTCCTTCATCGATTATCACTCTTCTTGCCCAAGATAATACCCTTGAATACATGACATTGCATCTTGAAGCCACAAACCTCTTCCATTCCGTGTGGAGCGAGAAAGAATATGAGATTGAGTTTGTTCGTAATTCCAGTAGTATTTCTTTCTCAGTCCCATCGTTTCCCCACGAACTCCATATCGACAAAGAGCTTGTGATTACACCTCAAGTGACTTGCAGCGAATGCAATACTGATGGAGTGGCTTACATAGATACTTATTGTGAAGTTTCTCAGGTTGTGTGGAGTTGGAAATGTCTAAATGCCTCCAAGAAAGATTCTATTCTTTTCTCGACCCCGGTTGCGATATTCCCAGAAAATTCTTTACAAATTGGAACATATTTATGTTCAGTTCAAGTCGAATACGATGGAGTCAGCAAGAAAAGGAATATTGAATTCACAATGATTGAAGCAGAAATCGCTATAACCATTGAAGATGTTGGAAGTGAGATGACAAGCAATCCTTTCTATGAAGCCAAAGAGTTTATATCCTCAAATTCACTTTCTGCCTCGTCAAAATTTGGTGTTAAATCAGATATTGTTGAATCCAGCAAATATGCACGTTCCATCCATCGAACAGCTCGCCCAGGAGATTCTATTCGCCTGCAATCTTTCGGTACTGTTTCTTCTGTTTCATCCCATTGGACTGTGACTCGAGATGAGCAAATAGTCATGACAACTTCTGGGTCTGAGCTCTCATTCTTCATTCCTGCCTATGTTTCTGCTGATACTCTGTATTGTTGCACTGCTTATATGTGGTCTGATTCCAATGGAACATTGCTGAAGACTTCAGACGTGTATGTACATGTTCTGGCCGGCGATAGACGGTCAGATATGGACTGGACAGATGATTTAATGCTTGGTCTTTCTATCCAAGGTATCACTTCGCTTGAAGAAGGAAAGACAATGAGATTGAGGGCTATTCCCCATGGATATTCAAGCCTCTCAAACCTTTCATTCTCTTGGAATCTTGATGTTGCTTCCATTCCAGATCGTTTGGTTGAACTTGCAGAATCCCGTTTAAAAGATGATCCTTTTGAAGATTTTACTGTAGATGATAGCCATCTTTTGAGTATCTTGGTAATTGAAGGTCAGAATTTCATTTCTTTATGCAACACGATCGGATATGACAAACCATGCTTCAATGTCCAAGTATGTGATTCCCTCACTGAGCAGTGCGTATCCCTATCCGTTTGTGTTGAACTTGAACGATTGTTTGGCGTTGTTTATCCAATTATGATGACAAACATTGAAGGTACCGATGATCTCATATGTAGCAAGCAACACTGTCTTGGCTACACTGAAACATCTCAAGTCACATCCGATGACATCTATATTGAAGTCGAGAGCGATACTCTTTCTTCTGTTGATGGCGACCTACTTTCTCAAGAATTACAATGTGAGGAGTTTTCTAGAATTTCGACGACTATCCCCAAAACTGTATCACATGACCCAGTTTCTCTGCTCATTTCTATTGGCGATTTTATTGTCATTTCAAACTTCTCTTCCTCTTCCACCCCTATTTCTCTGCCGTGTTCCTACCTGTCCGAAGAATGGATGAATTACTTAGACACTGATACTCATGGAGTTTTACCCTCATTTTCTGTGTCTGAGTCCAATATTTCTGCTTATTCATATGTTAGAAGTTCAGCAAGTGTGAAGGTTGACGTTGAGTCTTTATCTGGAACGGATATCACAGTGATGGGCAAATCTCTTCTAAGAGTCAAAAATACTGGTGATTCCTCCTCAACAGCTGTTGATATTCTGGATTATAACACCAGTGTTTCTCATTTGATTCGATTCCCATTCTCTTCATATTCCCATAAACTTGATTATTGTGAGTCAGTTGGTGATGTGAGCTGCATTGTTCATGCGTGTTCCTCAATGCTGGCCATAGCAAATGACATTATTGAGATTCTTCAAGTTGAAATCGAATCGAAAGGATCAAATCTTGAAGTTCCCGATAAAATGCGTAATATGGCCTTCAGATTCATGATTTCTTCCCATCTTTACGTTGCTAGTTTGAAAATTATTGAGATTATTGAGGATACAAATGTCGAAATTTACACGAGAATGCATGCCTTTAATTTATTCTTGAATTTTATGTATTTCTATATTGAAAACCGGATGGAGACCGTTCCTTATATGTATTCAAATATAAATGAAGAAATTGTAATCGCCGAACAACAATATTCAGTACTTTTGAATGAAGGGATATTTCCTATTGTTGATGGAATATCAAAATCGGTCACTTATCACTTGAGAATTGAAGGTGATTTGAGTGGTGCTTCCTTCATTGACTTATTACCGAATGCCCCCATTGCACCAAATGATTATCTTAGGCAGAGAATTGCTCGCCTCGAACAATACGTGTCGAATATATTTTTCGATATTTCCGCCTTTAGTTCTAGATCCAGTCTTTATCTGGATGTCATTGTAGCCTTTGCAGGATCTCTCCCAAAGTATTTGGAATCTGGAGAAATATCATCAAAAAGTGAAATTGTGACCTTTTCTCGATTCGGAGGTGTTGATATGTTGAATTATTCCGCATATAACCAATATTGTGATATGACGATAACATACAATAGTCTCTTTGATGATGAAACTTTGATATTATTCAACGAATACGATTCTTTGATTGGATGCCCCCTTGAGCTCATTCAATCAACACTAATTACGGACAAAATGAACGGGGCAACCGGTACAGAAACGGATGAAGAGCTTGATACATTGAAATCTGATGTTCTTGAGCAGGCTCGTTCTGTTCCTGCCTTGTTCGCTTTCAACAGACAGGCTGGAAATTCTCTCACTCGCCTTTCTGATGAATCTGAGACTGACGGTTCCGTTGAGATCTTTTGTGATGGATGTTTTGCCATTAAGGTACCCAAAACATCGTATATCTCCTCTGTTTCTTCTTCTAACGCTGCTATATCAGGAGCTATCAAGACACACACAGACACAGAGTTGTATGTTCGAGTATATCGCCCTATTGCCGATGAGTATGAGGAGATTGATGGCATTGTTGAAGAGTTGAATGAGACGGATGAAGAAGGAAACATTACTCAATATTATATTGTCAATGTTAGTAATATTGGTATATATCTTGTCTGTGAGCGAGAAATTGAAGTTGAGGATATTTGGGTCAAGTGGGTTATCTTAATTGTTTGTATTCTCATGGGAATTGGTATTATCACTGGGATTGCTTTGTGCTTTGTAAAATCCCGGAAGAGAAACGCTAAAAAGAAAAGAAGACAATCCACATATTCATATCCTTTAGATTTAAACGCAGAGGCTCACTATTCTTCTGAGCAACCGATTGAAAAGCTTGATATTTCTGCATCCAGAATAATGAAAAGCGATTACGTTCAGTCTCCATTGACATTACACACACTGTAATACAGTATAAGTTGAATGATTTGTGAAATGTAACAAAGATCGTTATCTTTTTTTTTTTTTTTTTTTTTTTTTTAACCCTTTTAAAATAATTTTTTTATATTTCTTCTTTTCATCCGATTTTTAAGAAATCGAAAGGTTTTCATATTAATATTTTCGAATACATCTGTTGACAATTTCGACCGTTATTTGAGTTTGTCAATTCAACATCTTCAAATCATTATTTTATTCATTCCGTTTGATTTGAATTTATTCTATTTTATTTTGAATTCATTCCTCTAATTTGTTGTATATGTTTATTGGAATGTTTAAGTTTAAACCATATTATCTTGTAAATTATTATTTTTTATACATTATTTCATTTTTTACATGTCTTTTTTTACTTTTTGTATTGAGAAAGTTCTTTCAGTAATGAAACTATCTTTCTTGAATATTCACAAAATTGACATTTGTTTTGTACTATATTGTCTTAAAACACATGTTTTTTGTACAATTCAAATTGTTGATATTTATTATTTCTTACCGTATCCTCCCTCATGACGAGACTTCATTGAATTCACTTCCTTCCGAGTTCTGAATCCACCTTAAGATTTTCTCAGAAATAAGTGAATTATTGTTATTAAAAACCTGATTGTTATATAATATTCCTGGACATTTCAAATGTCACCCATTTGGGTTTTCGTAGTTTTCTTTCTGTTTTAATATTGAAATGAATCATATCACATGATCATTGATCTTGCTCCGAGTAAGATTACTCAGTTAAACAATAAAAATGTCAATATTTCAAATCATCAAATCTGTTGAGTTTCGATTTTCGAAACGAACGGAAGACTTCCGGGAAGATCAATCACCTAATGTTAGCTGTTCTACAGAATTTATGCTTGGAGCAAATTTACTATTTTGAAATAAAATATAAATTCCCAGTTTTTGGATTTGAAACCAAACCGGAACCAAAAAATAAAACATTCTTAATCCTTTAATATAATAAGATGATAACTTCAAAATAATAAATAATAATAATAGTTTCTGTCAATAATAAATAAACAACATTGTAATACCATCATACTAACACTAAAACAAAAATAATTGAAAATACAGCCCTTCACCGAAAAAATAAAGTGCAAGGAGAATGTGAATTTGTTGGAAAAATACCATCCTTCAATTAATTTGAGACAAAATCCACAAAACATGTTTATGGGCCGAGATAACCAATTCAAGATGAATATTACAAAATTTTCCGAAGGAAATCAACATTAAAATATTTATGTGTTATTTTTATGTTATAAATCCATCTTGACACTTTGTTATGTCCATTTCTCCCTTTTGTCAGCATTCTACAAAGCTCAATTATATTGGAGGACCATTTTATGAATATTATTTGCAAATATTAATATTTTATGGCAGTATAATCCACGATCACGATCTTGCGCATATTTTCTCATATTTTGTGTAAATGTGCCTGTACCGAATTCATGAATGGGGTTTTCAGGATTTAATATTTGTATCCATTTAAATTATGATGTTTAGATGCATGATAATTCATCCACAAATGCACATTTCAACTTTAATTCAACATCGTGCTTTCTAGCCTCATTTTTTAGATCTTGTATGATTTATTCATGATGGAATTATCATTTTATTCAAAATTAATTAATTGTGTTTATTCATATATAGATAGATCGCATAATAATAGATCGCATCAACATGTTGATAATCAACAGAACCTTTGTCATTGACAGTCAGACAGACTCATGCCCTGTGGAACACAATCCACACGAGTAAATGATTGAATTGCTTCAAAGTCAATCATTTTGTGTCACCAAAAGGAAAAAAATATAAAAAAAAGCAGAATCTACGCTTTTTAAAAAGTACAAAAATAGAAATTAATGGAAGAAAGAAAAACGTAAACAAACTACCAGTGCTTTATGCCACATCGTGTTCTTCAATATATAGAAACCAAGTAAATATGGACAAGAAAAACCTTTAAATTATAAAAGGGCATTTGAGATATGACTTTTTTGATGGCATAAAGATATGGAAAACAACAAGTATGGAGAAGAAAACTAGATTATCATTAAATGATGAAAATAATGAAATATTTCAACAAGAAAATTGGATAAAAAAATAAAATAATAAAAAAGGAAAAGAAATTCTAGAATTTTACCGAAGGAATAATTAAAGTCAAGGAGAAGGAATTGCCGTAAAAAAAGTCAAACAAAAAACAAAAAACAAAATAAAAAATTTAAAAATAAGAAACAAAAATTAATTTCAAGCCATATATTGCTCAAAAAATAGGATGGTTAAACCTTATCATCAGAGATCTTCTCCCCAAATCTCCTTTCTTTCTTGATCTTCTTTCTTTCTCATCTCTTCCTCTTCCTGTTTCATCCGCTCTGATCCAAAAACAGACATTTGCCAATGTAGAAAAGATTCAAGAACATTTAAGCGCATGATGGGTCTTTCAGATGGTCCTATTTTTGTCTTGGAACTTGTTT
>BQXS01010812.1:0-10000 GCA_024181965.1 Aduncisulcus paluster
GATGGAGAAGAAGAAGATAAAGGGATGTAGGAAGGATCATGGGATATTGTAAATGAAAGAACAGAATTAATAAAATTTATTTAATCATGTATTTTCTAGATGTTGATGTCGCACTACGAATCAATATAGAGCTATGTTATAAAGTAATGGTTTACTCTTGTTAACCTGATAAATTCAATTCTGATATTCTGAATCATACACATCTGGAAATAGGATAATAAACTCTCAAATATAGCAGATAGAGCTTCAGTGATGATGGTTTGAATGTTTTGAAATCCCAAACAAGGTAAATATTGAAAATTATTTTGATAATTTCTATTTTTAGAAAATCTATTTTTAGAAATCATCAAATCCATTTCGTGTAATTCCACGATTAATGGCCCGTCTAAGCGAAAATAAAGTGAAATTTACAATAAATATTCCATTATTGTTTCACAGGATATATTTTGGACCATTCATGCAAGAGAATGAGAGGAAAATATCATCAAAACACCGAATCGTTGTTAAAAATTGCATAATTACGAATGATTATTGCATCACTTTTAGAATCCGATGAAGATTCAAGTCGTGTCATTATTTTCCTCATTTTTAGAACGCAGATCAGAAATAACTCATTCAATATGGTCTTCCAGTTCTGATCGTGGTAATATTGAACTTTGAATTGAAGAAGAAACGCTTAGAGATCTCAATTCACTCATTGAATGGCTAACTGTCGTTAGAACACTAGATCTACTTCTCAAGTGATCCTCTTCTTTTTCAGTGCTTTGCTTCATCGAAGCATCATCACTACGTTTCATAATTCTGAGAGAATCAATCTTTTGGGATTTATGGTGCCTATCAATTTCACTATCTTTTTGCTTCACAATATTCTTGGGTTTTCCATACTTTTTTATCTTTTCCTTTTTGAAATCTTCAAGAATTGGATATTCGAATCCTTCTCCAATCTCTGGAAGAAAGTGTTTGATTGCTTGAACTTTCTCACAAGCTTTATGAACATTAATCCGTTTGTTCGGATCAAATAAAGTGAGGCCGATAAATACTTCATCCAAACATTTATGCAAATGTTTGAATTTTCCACCCTCAATGTCCAAAAGTGATTTAAATAGAGGTGTCCGAGATAATGAACAATAAAGCCCTTCTTCTATTATCTGGGCAACCTTTTTCACAATAATAATTCCTTCCTTAACTCCGTGCAGAAGTGGATGGTTGATTATAGGATGCTTACACAAGAACAAAGAAAGAATTGACATTCCAAGAGAATAAGCATCACCAGCTCTGGTTTGTTGAGAATATTTGAGGGCTTCATATGGAGAATAAGCGACTGTCCCACAAAATAAATCATGGTTTGTCTTCTTATCACTTTCACTTATTCCACCACTGCTTGCAAGTTGATAGGAGGAGGAACGTTGAATTGAATCTTGGATCCGAGCAAGACCAAGATCAGCAAGAACGACAGAACATTTCTTGGAATCAGGATCAACACGAATGAGGAAGTTGTCTGGTTTAATATCCCGATGAACAAGAGTTTTCTTTGCTTTGAACACTTCATCAAGACATTCAATCATTCCAACACAGAGAGCACATACTTTCACAGGATTCAGTGTCATGGGATCAAAATCGGAAGAAAAATGTTCTTGGCAATCGGAAGAATATGAAACACAATCATAATCGGAATAACTAAAATCAGATTCAGATTCTTCGCTGGATTCAATATTAGTTCTCAAATATTTCCCATCAGCACACCAACTCTTGGCGAAATCTTTCACACTGCCTCCAGCACAAAATTCCATCATAAACCCGAAATCACCAATATAATCTTCATTTAGGAGGTCAAGAATGTACAATGGACGTGGGATACGATTAAAACATTTGGGATTGTTAAACAAATGAAGTTGCAAATTGAATTCATGTTTACACCCTCTAACAACCTTCTCATCTGCAACGCAAAGCATTTTCTTCAGAACGCAAGGAAAAGAAACACCATCAATATGAGCAAGGATAACTTCTCCGAAACCACCATGACCAATGGTACAGAGTGGGGTAATACTCTCTGCTGATGTTAAGATTTCCACACGAACATGTTCGTGTTGTCTTGGCTTGTGCCTGTGTTTGTGTATTTTCTCAGTCTTCTCATTCTTTCTGTTCCCTAAATATTCCACTTCGTCTTCACTAGAATCCTCATCTTTAGGTTTATCTTCCATTTCTTGCTCTTTCTCTCCCATCAGTTGTTTTTTCTCTGAAATCATCCCCATCTCATCGCTAGAATCACCGTCTGTCCATTCACTCTGGAATGTTTGTGTTTTTTCTTTCTCTCTTATTAACCCCTTGATTGTAGAAGTAGAATGAGAGTCTTTGTTTTGAATGAATACAAGAGAATGAATCTTAAAATATCGACTATTCTTCTCTTTCCAGGTTCCTATCCCTTGAATTTCACACAAAATAACATCTTTCAGGCCAATTGGAAGATAGTGCCATTCCTTTCCGAGCAACGGCTCTGTGAAATCGAATACTTTTTGAGCTTTCTTTCCATTCCGAAAAGAGAAACAAAATGTAAGAGAAGGTGAACTTTCAAATTTATCCACACAGATATAAGCACCCTTTATCCTGTTTGGTGAAGAAAAAGGGAGCGATAGATGGGAAAGAGTAACAGAAGATTCTCCTTTTAGCATCTTCAGGACCTGTGAACTTTGATCATAATTTCTTGATTTTGTACTCTTTGAAATGTTTTTGCCTCTTACAATAGAATATATGGGGTTTATAATTGATGGATCATCTCGAGAAATTCGAAGAGAATCCCTATCTCCTTCATACATATACTCAGGAATGATAATTTGCTTGGAAAAAAAAAAAAAAAAAAAAAAAAAAAAAAAAATAATAATAATAGTGTAAATAGATCAAAAATATAGCAGATTCACAAAAAATTTAATAAAAGTGACATATATAAACATACATATCCAATTAAAGAAGTCTGAAGGGGAGTTTCAACTCTTTCTCTTGTAGAATCTTCAACAATTTCTTCCCGAACAAATACAAGTGATTCAATGCAAAAATATTCTGTTCCAATTCCTTTCCCAATAATTGAACAATCCAAACAATCTGGAAGATCAATTGGAAGGAAATACCAAGAATCACTTTTGAATTCTGGGATTTCATATTTTTTGTGTGTTTTCCTTCCATTCGACGAGGTAAAAGAAAAGATAAGCAAGGAAGGAGGATAACTATGCTCTTTTGCGAGAGCAATATAAGCGCCGAAAATAGGGCTTGCAAAAGGAAATGGGATAATTATTTTGGTAAATCGACCAAAATTACCAAGACATTTTAGCATTTTTTGTGCTTCCAAACTCTGATTATAGGTTCTATGAGTCTTTTTCTTCGTCATATCCCATGCTTTGATATTGACAAAGGTTGGATCAAGGATAGAAGGATGATCAGAAGGAACCGGAACACAATCTTCATTTCCTTCATGAATAAACTTAGGGATTATTATTCCGGCTTCAAAATATGCATTTAATCGAGAGACTTTTCGTTGAGTTGGGAAATGAATTAAATATTCATGTATTGTTGCAACTTTAATAAAAAGCAGACAGTCAATCGTAAAAATTCGACTATTTCTTTCCTTCCATGTTCCTTTTCCTTGAATTTCACATGAAACAACATCATCTACATCAATAGGAAGGAATTTCCATTTTTCATAGAGACTTGGAAATGTAAATTTATATTTTTTGGATTTTTTTGTTCCATCAGAAAGAGTAAAAGTGAAGAGAAGAGAAGGTGAGCTATTATCATTATCCAAACGAATAAAAGCTCCTTTCAGAGGACAAGATGAAGAGAAAGGGATTGAAAGATGAGATAAACGGACACTAGATTCCCCCTTCAACATATTTTGTGCAGGTAAACCCTGATCATAATACATAGATTCCTTACTATGAGAATTATCTTTTCCTCTAACCATCTCAAACAAAACAGGAACTTGAAGGCTTACAAGATCATCATCCAATGAAGAAAAATATTTTATCCGTATAGATTCCTTAAAATATAAATGTAAATAAGTTTAAAGAAAATAAGCAAACATACAGAAATTCAACATACCGATTTAGACCATAATTTCATAAATCCTTTCTTTCTCGATTCAAGTGGTAATTCTTCAGAGGATTCTTTTCGAATAAATACAAGGGAAGAGAGATATAAGGCTCGACTATTCTTCTCTGTCCAAGTTCCTTTCCCTTCAATCTCACAGGATACAATACGCATCAAATCAATAGGAAGGAAGTACCATTCATACCTATGTTCAGGTTTTGTGAATTCATACTTCTTGGATGTCTTCTTACCATCACAATCAGTGAAAGTGAAGAGGAGAGCAGATGATCCAGCGTGTCTATTCACACAGATACAGGCACCATTAATATGACAAGGTGGATAAGGTGATGGCAAATGCATGGAAAGATGCGATATGGCGATGTTGTTTTTGATTTCACCATCTTCACCGTCCAACAATCTTTGAGCCTCAAAACTCTCATGACACCACTCAGGTCGTTTTGTAGGTTTAAAGAGAGAATTTACAATCAATGGATCATCTCGTGGAATAGGAATGGAATTTCTATCTCCTTCATGAACAAATTTTGGTATGATTGGTGCTTCAGACCACATTTTCTCTCTGGCTTCACGAATTAGAGTTTCTTCATGTGTTTCTTCTCGAAAAAATACAATTGAAGAAATTTCAAGATCACATTCCATGTTTCTCCATTTTCCAGTGATTACACAACGAGTAACATCAGGAAGATCGATTGGAAGGAAGAACCAACTATTCTTTTCAATTTTTGGAAATTCGTATTGCTTGGATATTTCTAACCCAATGGAAGAGGTAAATGAGAAAGTAAGGAAAATGGGTGACCAATCCATCAATTTTTTAATACAGACATAGGAACCTTTAATAAAAGTTGAAGGAGAGAAAGGGAGAGTGATATACGAGAAGGTTTCATCAGCCATAGCCCCTTTCAACATCTCTCGTACCTTATTATTGCTGATATCTGAATATTTTGGATGTGTAACATTTGGAGCATTACGAGGAATTGGAAGACAAGAATAATCCCCATAATGAATAAATTCTGGTTCAAAGTTTTTAATCTATTACAATTCAATTTGTACAAATTTCCCATCAAAATTAAGTTGCTTTAAGACATTTTAGTTTCAAAAATCATATTATACATACTTCACCATATTCCGAGATCCATATCTCACTTTCTGATATCTGATCCATAAAATCCTGGACAGAAAACAACTATATTACTGAAATCATGAAAATAATATTATAGTATTACAGAGTTTCACCATATTCATCAAATATGAAGTATTTCACAGAGATAACCAAGATGACATTAAAACCAGCAAGAATCTGTTAATAACATTGAATTTCAACCATTAAGTAAATATTAAAGCTTATTATATACAATATATATCTTACATACATGAATTTGTTGGATATTCAAAGAACAAAATATTAAATTTTCCTTTCCTTTAATGCCGCTCAAATCACAGAGGTATCGGTATGCATTGCAGGCCACAATTGGCAAGGATTAATAGGGATATCACATAAAACATTAATAAAAGTGAAATCTTTCTTGTTGTTAATCACATCCCAAAATATTATTGAAAAATGGGGGCGCGCCGGGATTTGAACCCGGGACCTCTTCTACCCTAAAGAAGAATCATACCCCTAGACCACGCGCCCGGATATCAAGATTTTTTGATATTTTTATCAATGAATTTTAGCAGGAATCCTGCCTATTTTGAACTTTCTTATCTTGATTTCTTGTTAAACTCAACAATTAATGCCAAAATATATACAAAGACATACAATTAAACAAGTAGTTTATCAAATAATAACAGTTTATTTTATCAAAAGAATATGACCTATACTATGGAAAATAGACATGTAAAATCTGAAATAAAATTCAATTCAATCTGGTCTATGTAAGGTTGAATACCAAAACGTATCCACTTGAAGTACCGCAAAGAGCAAGTTGATCTCCATAACACAACTGAAGACACTCAATACAGTGTCCAAACCTTGCTCGATATAGGACAGGTTTCCGGCTAAAGTCAAGAGAATCATACACACGAATGCTTCCTCGCCCACAAGCAACGGCAACCCATTCACCATTCGTACTCACTTGCATGTCAACGATACCTTCAAGAATGGTGGAAGAGTGAATAACATATCCATTGACTGAACAAACGAACAACATCAGAGCAGAAGTGCTAACAAATATGGTTCCAGTAATCTCATTCATAACAATCTTATTGATAGATCCTTCGACCTTCATTGAATGAAGAAGAGCACCACTCGAAAGGGAGAACACCATCAAACATCCACCAGTATCACCACTCACAACAAGATCATTGCCCACGCTCATGTAAACGGCACTCACAGCCTCAAGATGGCCAACACAAACACTCACTCGATCGACTTTTTCAAACACATCATCGGAGATCTGCCATACACTGACACTCGTGTCTCTACTACCAACACAGAACATAGTGCCCTCTCCATGCACACAAGATACAACATCACGATGGAAATAGACCTTGTGACTCAAGGAAAAGCTTGGCAAACGAAGGATATGGATCGAACAATCACAGCTTCCACCACAGACAATACTCTTCCCATGATTGAAAAGACAGAACATCACATTATTGCGCTTGTTGGAAGGAGAAAATAGAGTGTGGGTTGACGGAATGTGACGTTGTCGGAGAAAACTAACCTGTCCATGCACGCTTTCAATTTCATCTCGATCTTTCAACTCAACGAAAGGTCTGAAACGTCGAGCACTCCACATTGATGTACCAAGTAACCCACTTCGAGTCGACAAATGCACTCTGGATCCCATCACAACGGATGAGGGTGAAGCAGGTGCCTGGAAAACTTTCATCGCCAGAACATTCACTTTTCCCCGAGCATTCATACAATATATCGTATTTGAGGAATTATTGACGCCAACCCAGACGACATTCCCACTGGAACTACCTCCAATACACTCGAACGGCATTGGAGTCCTTGGGGTCAACGAAGAAGAAGAGGCTGAGCGCAAAGATGACTTCGAACTCTGCAATCCAGATCCAGAACGAGAGATGATTTGATATTTCTTATGCAGACTCATGTGTGGAGATCGAAGAAGAGGGAGTTTCAGATGAGAACAAGAACGTTGCGGGTGAGGCTTTGTGAATAATTGGAATGGAATCTGTCCAAAATGTCTAATTTGTGACAGAACAGCCTCTCTCTTATGACTCGGGAGAGCTTGAATATCCGTTGCACCTTCATACGACAAGTGGAAAAACACATTGTGAGCATCAATGGCCGGCTGTCCACGTTGTTTGTAACCAAATATTAAGTCAATCCAATTATTAATGTTTTTGCTCACATATTCACCTTCAAGGGCTCTGCGATGAATGGAGATAAAATGCTCAGCATTTCGGGCATAAGGGGGAAGAACAACATTATCAACCATGGACCCATCACTTCGACGACCGAAATTCAACTTATTCCGATTAAGCAAAACATCCGATGCATAATAAAATTCGGGCACCAATTCCCTCAAATCAGAAGGATTGTGGGTGGCAGTAAACCAAGACGTCTCAAATGAGTTGAACAAACGATCAGCATGATCAAAAGTACCTTCCTGAAGTTCGATATGAAGCTGAGTGAAAGGTTCGATCCTCATTAACCAGTAAATGACAACACCACCGGGCAAATAGTGAGATCCCCAATGAAAAGGAGGAAGATCAGAACACTTGGAGCGAGATAACATGTCATACTTTGCCTTGACTTCCTCCCGTAGCTCTTCTGTTTGTGCTGCAATCGGGTGTGAGAGATCTCTGTAGATCGATGGATCTTCCAAGTCAAGGGTTTCACTCGTGTAATCCTTGAGAACCCAAGGGAAAACAGGGTATTGTGAAATGTCATGCACAGAACGAGAAGCAAATCGATTCAATTGCATGAGATAATCGAAGGTCGAGATATACCCTTTCACCCACATGTCAGTCAGATTGCTCTTCTTGAGGGTCGAAATACCCCATGAAAGCTGTTTAGAAGTAATGTTAGTAGCGTGAGGAGATGCCAGAATGTGCTTGACTAACTTTCTACGTTCAGGATCTGTCAAGTTCAAAAGCCATACTTCGCCGCCTTCAATGACAATTTCCACTCCAGAATTCTGTAAATATATACGTTTGTAGTTAAGTTCGTTAACAGATGACATCTTACAGCGAACAACGATCGTTAATTCCTTCTTCTCTTTCCCAACACGACGTTCACTCGCACCTTCGAAACACAGATATGACTCTGTGACTTCAATTGCTCCATGATATTCCCTCCCAAGTCTCAATAGTTTGCACATAAAGACCTGAGAGGTCCCAAAGGCATTTGTCTTATCACCCACATCAGCTGTTCCCCCAGTAGATACGGCACTGGAAGAATCATCAAGAGGAGGCGGAGGAGGAGCATCCGAGATGGATATTCCCAAGTTTCGTACAACATCAACAAGGTTACTATGGTCATTTGTCACTTCAGAGATCGAAGTTTCATCTCTCTCTTGCCGCGGTTTCTTCTTTCCGTCACAATCTGGCTTATGACATTCGGCTATGAATGAATCCTTCTGAAGCCCAGTATAAGATACTCCAAATGGATTCTGGATTAATTGCAGAACACGACCATCGCCTGTCATCGTTGGAGACCTAATCAGATACTTTGTCGATTGATCACTCAAGAAGTTTGCAGATGTCACGACAGATGAGCTCAGGAGCATGTGTTTAAGCTTGTCCATTTTAAAATCCGTCGAAGATAGAGTTTGTTTATATTTATCAGCATAATGATTCTTAAGAACACTGTTGACACGGCGAACGGTCACAGATTTCATTGATATCATTGGAGGAAGCGAGAAAATGAAGAGAGTATCAGCTGTGGTTGATTGACTGGATGAAGCGGTTTTTTCAGAAGAATGTACATCAGAAGAAGCTGAAGAAGCTCTGGTTCTTGAACCTGAATCGGTTGAATTCCTTCCTTTTGCTTCAATGGATGTTGAGGTTGAATCAGAAGATCCAGCATCACCACTCTTTGCAGAGTTTCTTGAAGCAATAGAAAAGCATTCTTTGGTATAGAAAGGAGAGTATGTTGTTTGATTTGGCCTGACTTCTCTCAAGCATTCGGCCAGAGCACGTTTAGTGATCTCAAGAACTCCATCAGATACACTTTCAGATAAGAGATGAGTGTGTTCACAGATGGATCGAACCACATCTTCCTCACGATCTGAGGAATATTCAAGAGGGGACAAAGATTGTGCAGATAATTGTTGGATTGATGACAGTAATAAACTGGATGTGGTTGAGGAGGAAGCGGAAAGCAACAAGAGTAGGAATAACGAACATACACTTGTGCAATACTTTTTTTCCTCAGAGTGAACATTAAGAACACATTCATGCAGTTGTTCAATACACATGGACACAAGGGAGAAAGATGGCATGGCCGAAGAAGGCATTAGAACTGACAAACTGGAACCAAATGATGAATCATCACCTGTTTTCTTCGCATCTTTCTTCCTCCTGCGTTCCTCACGACGCATTTTATCACGATCCCGACGCTCTTTTTCTTCATTATCCATCCCCAACAAAATACCCATTGTACACATCCGCATACATATCCCACAGACACCTCCGACACCCTCCAATTTGATTTGAGATGCTGCAGACTTGGAAGAGGAAGAAGAAGACGACACATCGCGTCCTCTTTCAATCTCTCCATCCTTCAAATGCACAACACAGTGCCTAACAACACTTCTCATGTTCCAGATAATATCGCACGCCCTGTTGTCAACCCCAGCAGGGGAAGCAACGAATGCATCGCAAGTATTGTATAATCTTGAGGCATATTTCACCGATGAATTAGGAGATTTGATGTTAGTATTGAATGTCCACCCAAGAAGATGGATAAGAGATAACGTATGAGTCATTA
>BQXS01010813.1:0-12891 GCA_024181965.1 Aduncisulcus paluster
GGCCAAAAGTCAATTCGGTCACGCTTGAAGGAATATTTATCAATTTATATATTTTTAAAAACATTAGGAAATTGAACTTTATTTTTATTGAGGGAGAATATTGAGTATTGACGTATTAAAATTAGTCTGTGTTTTGAGAAAGTAAATATTCTCCATTTTCATTAAAATTTGAAAAAATTACAGAACTAAATATAAAAGAATAATTAAATTATATCAATTTTTTTTACATTCAACAACAGAATGGGCAGTTTTGGAACAATTTCATAAGACTCTCCGTATACTGAATAACGCAATAAAAAAACACAAAAAGGGGATAAAATAAAAACCAAACTAACCTCCCAATTGAACTCATTCTGCCAAACTCTAAAATAAAATTATCAAAAAGGAATAATAAAGATCATCTTTGACGACAATGATTGTCTATCAATGGAAATGATATTATTATAAAAAAAATACTAGAATAAATAGATATAGATATTAAGTGATTTTCAATCTTCTCACTTGCGCACTTTTCTCCTTCTCTTTCTCCTCACTTTCCTGATCTCTTCTCCGCCCTTTGCATTATGCCTTTTCTTTTTGGACATGGCTTCCATCGCACTCCCAATTCTAACATCCTCCACAACAGTATCATCCTCGAAGGCACGGTTATACGCAACAGCCACATCTCTAGCCCCAAGGCGTTCAATCCCATTCCATGACATTCCCATATCACGCATACCTTCTCCATGTGGACCCTTGATTAGGCTGTAATCAGAGCATTCAAGTGGATGGCGAGATGAATGAGAAGAAGATGAGCTTGATATCATCGACTTTCCACTGCTTACGCCTGCACCAATTGGTCGAAGAACGGCATGGGTTGAGAACGAATGGGAAGATGTCGATGTCGAGGAAGAGCGTTCCCTGAGAGAGTTGGATGCTCCTCTAACTCCACCAAGACCACGTTGAAGGAGGTTCTTATGGGTGGGAGAAAGGGAGAAGGTGTGTGAAGATATGGGCAAGGGGCCAGTCAACGACAGTTCTTCATCCTTGTTTGAGATAGACAACGAGAGAGCACTGGCAAGCATTGAAGACGAAAGCATAGATAAAGTTTGCCCAAGAGGAGTCTGGTCTCGAGCTGAATCATCGATCGAACGTGCAGATATATCAGAGGACGAAGAAGCTGCGGGGAGAACTAAAGAATCCGTTGGATTAGATTCTTTAGTATCTTTGGTATCTTTTGTGTCCTTATCAAGCTCTTTATCATCAGCATGTTCCTCTTCTTCCTCTTCGTCTTTCTTTTCTTCTTTATCAACGCCCTCTTCTTCATCTTTTTCTTCTTCGTCTTTTTCTTCTTCATCTCCACTCTGTTTATCTTCGGATTCTTTATCAGTAGAGGAACTTTGTTTCACAAGATCTTCCACATCTTCAATGTCAGCCCCAGTAGTAATGGTATCTCTGACTTCAACCCGAGATTTCTTATCAGAACCGGGTAACGAATATGTTGAGGTAAAAACTGACTCCCATATATCACGGTGCAAGGTTTCAAATAGAGATTTGGAGAAAGGAATTGTGAAAGGGTTGTAATTCATCATAATCTCCTCATTAACACCTGTAATGTTAGCAGGAGTGGGTTCAGCGTGATGCTGCATATAAAAGGCATCTTCTTCTTGCTCAGCTTCACCATCTTCACTAAGTTTCATGCCTCCATCTTCAACAACGTGATGTCCATCAGATAAATCAAGTTCTTGATCTTCTTCATTATCAATAAACTGATCTTCAATGCCTAAATCACCAGCAGCTTTCACTATATCCATTAGGGAATTTGTTGCATCATCTCTGTCAGAGATTTCAAGTGGTTCATCGATTTTTTCTTCACTTTCTTTTATGTCAGTCGAATTAGCCTTTTTCTCTATTTTGTCTGATTTATCATCCTCTTTTGGTTTCGTTTCAATGTCTTTTTTCTCCTCTGGAGCTGGTTGGCTGGACTGTTTGGAAGTATCGCCAGTTTTCTTTGTTGATTCAGGTTTTGATGGTTCTTTGGATCCTTCTACCTGAACAGATTCCTTATCTTTTACGGATTCTGCTTCTTGACTCATGAATTAGTGTGTGTCAAGGGAAAATGAGATTTTTTATTAAGAGAGAATTAATGGAACCGTTGAATATTATAATATTATTACAAATGGAACCAATATTATATTTAAATTTATTAAATAAATATTAAGAAATAAATACGGGATTTAAGAGAAATCACCAGAAAAATAGAAAATCAACTTGGTACACCTATTATCGTCACTATCTATTAACACATCTTTGATATTTTTAAAATATTCTTTATCCACTCGGCAATGGATGTCGCGAAAGTCTTCCATCTTGGATCAAGCATAATATCGTGTTCACATCCATCTAAAGGCAAGAATTTATAAGCATGTTTCATATAATATTCATCGCATGAACTTCTCTTCTTGTGTGTCCATTTTTCCAACAGAGACAGACCCCTTGAAAACATATGTTTTTCCATATCTTTTCTTTGATCAACATAGAGATTGCATTCTCCTTTCCAAATATCATTCAACTTTCCAAAGAGTTCCTGACCACCAGAATACAAACATTGGCTATCCACAGTACCTTGAACAAGAAGAAGTGCTGGGGAGATGGAGGCTGAGTGGGTAAGAAGATGGGAATATACTGGTTTTGAAAGAGAACCCTTACTCAATGCTTTGATAACATCTTCTTCGGGCTCTTCTTCAAGATCTCGTTTCCATTGCTTTGTCCTTTTGATTTCATTGGTTTCAATATCACCAATCATCTTCTTAATAGCCTTCGGGAATACGAATGAAGGCATCATACAAGACTTTGCCGGAACTAATCGACAATAAAGTTTATCATCACATGGGGCAGGTAGAAGCTTGGGATCAGGGGTGAACTCTCCTGCAGGCCTTTCAATATGGAATGATGGAGCAAAAAATGATAACATTGGGAGAGCCGCTTTCATGGTTATAGGATTCTTAATAACATCACCAATTGTATAAACTGGTGCCATAGAAATAACACCTCCATCTTTATGACATTCGGGATGACGTTTAGCAAGGAGAAGAACGAGGCCTCCTCCAAGGGAATGGCCAAGAGTAAAGTGAGGGAGGGAGGCTAATTCAGAAGAGGCCATAATAACATGGTTATGGACATGAACCATAACATCAATCCAATTATCAATACCAAGACATGAACCAGTGAGTTTTTTATCGTCGAAACCAAAGGAGCCACCGTGCCCAATTTGAGAAAATGAGATGCATCGAGCCTTCAAAGTATCACATAAATGTCTCAAAAAATGAGGATGATTCCTTCCAGATCCACAAAAACCATGAGCATTGAGTATTGTAACCTTGGGTGAAGATCCAAGACAGTGATGGTCAAAAACACGGATCTTTACATTTTTACCCTTATAAGGGAAGTCAATATTATATTCAGTTGTTTCGACAACCATTAAATTTACAATATTATCAATAAAGTTGTTAGATTTCGAGAAAACTGGGTTTCGATTGGAATCGTTGAAGGGGGCATACTAATAAATCTGGAAAGCATGAAAAAAACAATTACTCAACGATTTTTATTATTTTTTATTTATTGTTCAATGACAAAAAATGAATACAATCTAAAGTGTTGACCATAATACGTACCATCGAAGTTAGACAAGTCCAGCTCCCATATCGTCCAATAATTGGCTATATTTTGAACCCCGAGAAGGAGTAAATGAAACGTCCCATCCTTCTAACTCTTTCTCGATCTTTTCTTTAATAGTTTCGATTGGACAATCACCAGTACACTTATCATGCAGAGTTATCACTTTTTTCCGAGGTAATTTATCGGGATCGATCAAACAGCCCAACTCATATCTCTCACTTGATGGAAGTATTGCATGGTCGAGTTGCAAAGAAAGATCACGCCATTTGAAACACATACGATTTGTAACCATTCGACCAACAATATCGGGCGGTGCTGAGAATGTGGATCTCATGATTTCAGATTTCTCATAAATATCTGCAATTGAAAATGGATCAGAGGAGGAAGAGTCCGAAGATTTGGTAGGAGGGGTAACATCAATTTCTTCTTCTTCCTCTTCCGACTTAAGGAGGCCAGATGTAAAACACTCTTTTCTTTTCTTTGTAATTAAGCACTTATTAAAGTTATCATTGATGAATCTAGCACGAATCACTAATTGAGACGTGGGAGGAGTGAAGAACAGGTTGGATTGCTTCTCAAATTGGACACCGGGGAAAAACCGATCATTTCTATCATCATAAACAGAAAAGACTGTCTGTGCTGTCATAAAATCTCTCTTTGATAGGAATAAGAGCTTAATCTTACATTCATCCTTTTTGACAACAGTCATATTAATATATCAATAATTTAGAAGAATGGAGGAATAGATAGAGATGGAAACGAAAGAAAGATATTATAAAATTATAAAATTACTAAATCTGATGTTAAGTATGAATAGTGTTGCAGGTAGATTTGAGAAAATAAAAAGGTCTTTAAAAAACAAAGATATATCAAAATAGTATCAATAAAATGACACTCAATAAAATTGTTTTTAATCAATTTCACGAAGAGGGAAAACCTTACGAAGTATTTGGTTTGAGAGAGTAAAAAGATCATGTCAATCAACATCACAAAATATCTGAATATAATTGTATTTCAAGATTTTTGGCTTGTAATATCTTAAGTTGGTCAATAATATTTCCGCTAAAACCATAATCCCGTTTTAACTCCGCCTCAACCTTCGCAGTTTCTTCAGATATGTGATGGAAAATCTTTTCCACTTCTTTTACAGGTGTAATATCGGGTATTTCATCAATTTTCACAATAATTTGTTTATAAAGTTTCAATACTGCATCAACATGCTCCCTTATTTGATCATCAGTAAACCCAGACAATTGTTGGATAGCCCAATACTGTTCTGCTTGACCCCTCTTCCATGAAGAGGTCGATAAATCGAATAAATCGTCAGATCCAAGGGAAAAAATCCTACGAATTATATTTCTAAACTCACCAAGCATCTTTGACATGAGATTTTGTAATTCAGTGACTAAATCAGTCTTAATTTGACAAAATACCTTTTCCTGAAGTTTCACTCGTTTCATATCTCTGAATAATGATTTGGAACAAAAATATTATGTTGAGATACGAGAAGAAAATCGTGATTTCGAGTCCAAATCTTAGAATCGAATGGGATTTAATCAATCGGAGCAATACGATAAAGAAAATATAATATCCTTGGAATTTTTGCCCTTCAGTATTGTCATAGTTTTGTGCAACCGCATTTTGTTGTGCACACTTGCCTCAACCCCCTTTTTTCTTGCGAACGACAATAATATAATAGAAAAAATCGATGGAAATATTAACAAATATATCAGACACAAATGAATTTGGTGCAATTTTTTCGGGGCAAATTGATAAAGTCGAAGTATGTAACATTTTCCCTTTTTGATCAGTTTGAATGGTTTTTGAAGGAAATGATTAATATATCTTTTTTATATTAGGGGGATTTTGGCAAGGATTTATATTGCCGATATTCAATTGTAGCAGGAATTGACTGGATTAAAATTAATGGAGATACTGAAGGTATTAGTCAAGTTTCAAATCAAGCAATCCGAGAATTTAGTACAAAATTACCAAGTCAATCAATTTATTCCTTTGGTCTTCCGATATCCACAACATATAAAGCCACAAATTTATTCGGTTGGCCTCGATTGGTATTTGGTCTATATGGCAGAGATTGGCTGAATAGAGATATTGCAAAAGGATATGGCAGTGTATTACTTCCTGTAATGCCTGGAAAACATTCCTTATCAGTTTCTGTCTTTCGTCCTGTAGTTGGTTCTCCATTTGAGCGTTTTCTTCGGTGGGTTGCCGGTGCCCCTCCCGAGTTTAAATCCCTTGCATTTCTCGCTGGGACTGATGGAAGGAATGCCGTATCCTCTGTTAGTGAAGGAAAGCTCACCCTCACTGTTCATTCCACTCTCTTCCCTCCTCCTGGTTCCTCTTCTTCCATTAGTACTGGTATTGGGGGACCCATTGGAGGCAAGACAGGTCGTTCACGCGGGTTAGGTAGTTTGAAACATACTCTATCCTCACTGTCTCCAAAGAAAGGTAAAGACCCCGCAATTTCAGCCATTCATGAACATGCCAAACAATTGACTCAGAGTTTCTTACATCGCAAACCCCTTTCTTCAGAGGAGAAAGATACGAAAGTGAGCCCCAGAATATCTCATAAATCAAAGGAAGGCAAGGAAGCTCCTTCTTCGACGACAAAAACTGAAAGGGGAGGTCACAGACGGGAATCCTCTTTCAAAGTTGATCAGTTGAAGCAATCTACATCCACGGAAGATGGAGGGAGAGAGAGAGAGAGCAGCCGACAACCACCAAGCCTGGAAAAGACCATTCTGACAAGGGATTCTAGTCGAGTTCAGGATATGTCAATGTTATCTGTGTCAAAATTAAGCGATGAAGCAAAAGAAATACCAAAGAGGAAACCAAAACAGAGGAGTGGACCGTCATTGGCTCCATTATCAACAAAGACTATCCTAAACCTTAAGAATGCTTTCAGACCAAAACGGAGAGAATCTTCTCGTTCAAGAGATGAATCAGAAAAGGAAACATAATAAAAATCAACGATAAATACTCAGTATGACCGGATTAACCGGTATTTTACCGTTTCAAATTTCGACCAGAAACTCGAACATAAAGAAAGGAAGAATCGAATCAAAAAAACGACATTTATTGAAAAAAATTAAAATTCTTAAATATTATGTTTATAAACCATCATATACTCTATGTTCACCCATGGGAGAATATTTGAACCATTTCCAACAATTTAGACACACAATCGGCATATTCGACAAATTCTGACATCTCTGAATCGAATAATTCTCCAATTACACAACTTCCAAGTCCGATATCGTGAATTTTGAGCTTTGATTCAACTTCGGTACTCTCCGAACTTGAAAAATATCGTTTTCCAGATCGCATTCGGCCCTTTCGTTCATCAAATTCTTCTAAAATATCTTGAATCCTTTCTTGCCGACACATATCATCTCCATAATCGAAATCTTGCAACACACTCACAATTTCCATTTTTGAAATTTCATCAATTTGTGTATTCGTGAAAAATGAAGGCTGGCCAACGAGCTTACTCGAAGTAAGGGCGGGTAAATGCGCTGAAAATACGTCATATGGATTTGTTAATTTATCTATTATGGTTGAAGTTGAGAAAGTAAAAGATGGGAGAAACAATGCCGGAAGAGACCGTTGAGATCTGAATAATGAACGTTGTTTATGTCCATGGACAATAGATTGATCATGGGATCCAGATAATGAAGGGAATTGATGAGGAGTTTGAGCAATTTTAATTGTTGATTGTTTTTGTTGCTGTTCTTGATGTGACAGATGAAGCTGTCTCTGTTGTTCGTGTGTATGCAATAAAGAATCATATTCAGCATGTTGAGAAACTACTGAGTCAAGATATCCATGCATACTATCGACGCCTTGAACAAATGGGGAAACAATGGGATCCGTCCCCATATCAGCCGGAGATATGATGGTATATAGAGGAAGTGACTGTGAATCAATAAGATATGCAAGTGAAGATAAAAAAATCGACGGTAAGGAGGATGTTATCTTCTTATCAATTTCTGAAGGCGACGACCGAGCAAACTTCGGCGAAAAATGTTTATATGCATTTAATAATGATTGTCCAATAGCATTTCCTAATATGGGCGGATCATCTGGATCATGAAATAATGCAACAAAAAATTTATCATCCTCTCTACCTCGTACGAGAGAGATAGCTATATTATCTAATATTATATGAGATATTTCAGATAGGCATGATTGTTGAGATTTTTTAATAATAGCGGCAAGTAAAGGGGCAATAAGACCAACGTTCTGGGTGGATCGATATTTTTTAGAATATAAGGAAATACCACCATGAGAAACGATAAAAATTCCTCTTATCATATGAAAAACGTTTATAATATGATGCTAATCGGTTTCAGTGGTTGGCAAAATCCGAAGTTTATTTATCCCATTGATGTACATGTTCACTGAGATTTATTGACTTAATATACAAAATATGGCTTTTGTTGATTTCTAATATGAAATGATTTCATTTTATAAAAGCAGCTTCTAAGAGCCAAGCAAAACCAACATTTTCCTCGACATGAAAGACAATACAGAAACATTATGGGTGAGTGATAGAGTTGATCTTTCTTCCTTTGATCAACAATCCCGTTTAATCACCGATTACTCTCCTTCTGAAAATCGTTTGGCGGTTGCGGGTGAAGGAAAGGTAAACATCTTTCAAGTATGTTCATTTTTTATTTTACTGATTCGATTAATATAAAATTATCTTACAAAACATTTTGCCTTTCTCAATTTCTATAGACAAATGCTTTTGGTCAATATCAACCCTTACCACACCTTGTTTTAAAAAGAGAATTAAAAATTGTTAGAATATCATGGCATCCAATTTATCCTGTGATAGCTGTTGCCTGGGAAGGCGGCACATTATCCCTTTGGGACCTTCGTACCGAAAAAACACTTGATGATACAGTTAGGCATGAAGGTTCAAATATTTCATTCTTACAATGGGCGTGTAATGGAAAAAGATTGATATCAGGTGATACTCACGGTTCAGTTATCGTATGGGCTGTATATTGTCCTGAAAATGAACAACAGGAACAATATCCCCTTTATTTAGAAGCTCTCAAAGATTATAAAAAGGATAAAGCAGGTGCTGCAAAATATTGTGTTGTTAGATCCCTCGATCAGAGCGGGGCTCTACGTCCAGATCTCTGTGGTATGACTTGGGAGGCGTATGGTGACGAATATCTGTCTGTCGCAGAATTCATTGAGGATGATGCGCGTAATGTTGAGATTGATTTTGTCGTTGCCTTTGAAAATGGTTTGGTAATGCTCTGTGATGACCATGGTCGGTTCTCCAATGCTTTTTCAATGGGAACAACTCCAATCGCCCTATTATATTGGACCTTCAAGGACTCTATCGTATGTGTATCCAAGGATGGACTTCTCACGGTCCATGCCTACAAGCAGACTAATTCGAGTCTCAAGGTCATTCAACAACGTAAGGTCACCATTAACATTCCAAAACCATCCGAGACTTCTATTCGTGCCGATTCTCGTGGAATGTCCGTCGTGTGGGCTGGTCCTTCTTCGATAGCAACAACTGGAGGCAAAGATATAAGAATATGGAGTCTCATTGACGAATCTGTCGTTGTTCTGAATTTGAGTGCCCTTCAAATACATAGTATCATGGCAGGAATGGAGATCGTTGAGTCGGACAGGTGGGATGAAGATGATGTTGATTTCATCCAAAAGGAGAGTGCCTTGTTCAAGAAAAGAGTGCAGACCCGATTCAAAGATCTTTCGTGGCACCAGGAAAAACAGTGTTTGTGTGCACAACTGCTTTGTACGTCTTCCCCAAGGAAGAAACATACAAGGAAAGATGGGGAAGGAAATACTTTCATTAAAACCACTCAGATGCAAGCTGTAGCCGTGTGGGAGAGTATTGGAATGCCAGGAGCAGAGATTATGGGCATTGTGAATATAGACTTAGGTGAAGGGAAAGAGTCTACTGGAAAGAAGGAATCAACCGAGAGTTTTGCCAGTGGTAGTGACTCTACCCCTTCATTCTCTCCTCTTGCCTCACTTCCAACAATGCCTTCCTTGGCCGCATCTGCTCTCTTATCGCTTCACAAGGAGAAGAAAGAAGTTCTTGAGGGTGAACTGAACTTTTCTGTTGTTCTTGGGCAAGAAGCAGATGAAGACGATGACGGTGATCCAGAGTATGCATCATACTTATCCCTTGTGCCAAAACGTATCTTCTTGTCCTCCATTCCTTCAGGACCTCTGATATGCTCTGTGGAGGGTACTCCTGATCTGTTCATTCTTTCTCCACATCGTCCTATCGTTGCCTCATCCCCAAGTGGTCGTTATGCATGTGTTCAACGGGGGAAGAATCTTCTCAATCTGTACGGAAATAGCAACATCCCGATGCTTTCATCATCAGCTTCCTCCGAACCTCTCAAACTGCCCCTCGTGGCCTCTGATAGCACTCCTATTGCTGTAGATGGTGCTCCTCTTGCCAGAATATCTCTCCCTTCGAGTCTCAATGCTCTATCTGCCATTGCTGTGTCTGAAGATGGGACTCTTGTAGTCTGTGTGTGTGGCAATGAGATTGTTCCTTACTCTGTGAGCTATAGCACTAAAAAGAACAAGTCAAGCGATGACTCTGGTACATCCAAGAAAGATTCGACCACAATTGAGGCCCATCCCCACATTCTGGATACGTCAGTGTCTGTTCGTGATATTAGACCTGCCCATAGCATCAAGACAGCCTCCTCTCCTCTTCGTTATGTTGCCATTGTCGGTGATGTCGTGTTCGTTGCCAATAAGGAGAAGATATACCGTTTCGAGAGGATTCGCAGTTCAGACTTGGAAGTGGAGGATGAATTCAAACTGACATCAGCTGCTCCCTTCTCTCTTCCTCCTTCACCCTCATCTGGGGGTTTCTCCCAGAGTTTCCCTTCAACTATATATGTTCCTAACCATATAGCCTCTCTTAACGGGTGTGGAGACATCCTATGTGCATCTGATTGCTCTGGGAACTTCGCTGCGTGGAGAGTTCTCTCTGAGGCCAATGGACACCATGATCTCACGGCCTCTCTTCACCCTCACAGGCGTGACGATGACACGTTGACCAATCAGCTCCAGTCGTTCTCATCGAATTACATCACCTTATTGCCTCCTTTCAGCAATGGGTCTGGATCTGACACTTCAATTACGTCCTACTCGGTCGATTATCTCCGTGAGTCGCTGCTAATCAAGGAAGACAGGACAGAGGATGAAGAAGAACTTTCATTTACTTCATGTGTTCGTAATATATTTGTCAACAAAGATGCCACTCATTATGCTATAACCTTTTATGAGGATTCAAACCCCTTATCCCGGACGGTAAGTCCTCTTCTTCTTATCCTGACGGTGAAAGACGAGGAAACCGACCCTATATCACGTCATTCACATGTCAAGGACAAGACAGAGTTTGAGGATGATGTCATATTTGACGATGACGATGATGTTTTTGTCGGATGTCAGGCAAACTTCTCATTCACGCTCTTCAACTATCGAGATGAACTTAAATACCCTTCTATCGTCTCATTCTTTGTCATGAACCCATCTATCATTGTGATCTCTCTCCTCTCTAATGTTCAGCATCTCAGGACAGTAATTGCTCGTGCTTACACGCACTCTGTCACAGTCGAACAGTATGACAAGGAAGAGATTGAGAAGGAGTCAGAAGAGGACGATGAGTTTTATGAATCTCTGTTGTTCAGTCTTGATGATATCAAACAACTGCTTCGTAAACATGCTTTTTCGGCTGGGTCTGCCCTGTCCTCCTCCTCTGTTCCTTCTTCAAGCAGTTGCTCTCCTTTCTACTCCTTCGGTTCCGTCAGTTTGTGTGTTCTCTGTGAGAATGGAGTCAAGGATATGGGCACAATCACTGAGTTGAGGCGAGGGGAAGATATGATAGGAAGTCAAGTTCCATGGTGTTCTGTTATTCGTCGCACCAAGAGAGCCTATGATGATAACCCTTCTGATATGTCCAGTGGCACATCTATGGTTGGTGTATCAAGCGAGTCCACTGCATCCAAGGAGACTATTCGTGTGTCAAATGGTCTATTCTCATTGCATCTTTTGCCTCCTTTCCTCTCTCTCTTCCTGTCTCCTTCCAATATTGTTGGTGTGTGTGATTTCACTGTCTCAATGGCTCATGGCGATGTATCCCAAGCCTTTCGACTTGTTAAGGGGGTCAAGAGCAAGGAAGTGTGGAAGAGTCTGACAACAATGGCCATAAAGACTCATAATGTGCAGCTTGTTAAGGCATGTGTGATGAACATGAGCGATGCAAGTATTAGCATGCAAATCAGGTCTATACAGGATGTATTATCAAGGGTGCGGAGGAAAATGATAAAGGCTGAGGAAGAAAAGGAGAAAGAGGAGGATATCGAGACTCCTCGTGATAAAAAGCCATCAAAGAAGGGTGAAAAGAAATCAATGGCGATCGCTCCTTTATCCCAGCAAGACCTCCTCTTTGTGGTTGCCGTGAGTCTTGTGTTTGGATATGTTGATGACGCCGTGGCTTCTCTCACCCTCCATGATGATTCTGGGATCTGCGTCCGTGTGCTTATGTTCTGTGGACGTTGGGAAGATGCTTGGAATCTCAGCAACACGAAAGAGCACTTCACTCGTCGTATCATTCTGAAGAACCTTGGAAATGTCCTTTATCGCATTGGAGACATCCATGGATCTGTCTTATGTCTCCGCAGTGCTGGAGTATTACTATCAGAGGTCAAAAATATTGTCACATCCCAGCCATATGATGCTCTTGGGGATCGGACAGGACGTATGCATAACATTGGCTCTGATAGTATCATGAAGATGGTCATTGGGAAGCCAGAGAGTGCTTCAGTGAGTACAGGAAGCACAAGCAGTGGTGCTGAGCTCACCGATGAACAGAAGTCAGTGCTTAAGTGGAATGCTATGGATAAAGAGAAGAAGGGGGACTACGATGGGGCTTGTGCAATGTATCTCGAAGCTAGTGATACATATTCTGCCGTCCGTTGTTCGTTTGTTGGAGCTGCCAAGCAAGGTGGTATGTCAAGCGGGCTTGAGGCTGCCAAAGAGCTTGTTGATGTTGTAATTAAACGCACGGGAGGTCTTGGTTCTCGTATGTCTGGAACTCCCGCTCTTTCTGGTTCATCTGCTCAGAAATCCTCCCTCTCAACCTCTCAGCAACTCTTGAATGGTGCCCATCTCTCTCTTGCTGTGCTACTGGAC
>BQXS01010814.1:0-16060 GCA_024181965.1 Aduncisulcus paluster
GTTTGTTCGTGAAATCATCAATGTAGGATCCCCAAAATCCAATATCAGCATGAGATTGCGCGGAAATACATCCAAAACTATCAAGAGTTGCGCGTAAAGATGTGGAACATTTTGTAAATGAAATGATAAGAATCCAAAGAGAAAAGAATTTTGGAATAGATGACCCCAAAGAAACCTTATAAAGGAATAAAAGATATGAATCTCTTTCAAACGATGAGATATTAATATCATCCTTGCCATAATCTTGGATCCACCGAATATTCTCTTTCTCACTCTTACTATTTTTAGATTTTGAGGAGAGAAATTTCTTTTCATTAAATATCTTTCCACTCTCCTCTTTCTCTTCTTCTTCTTCTTCTTCTTCTTCTTCTTCTTCTTTCCTCTCTTCCTTTTCTTCAGAACATTCAAATTTCAGTGAAAGTCTCTCAAGTTCGGAGAGAATAACATCAGAAATAGTTGAACGATGGGAAACAACGTATTCTTTTTGAGAAAGTTTTCTAAATATAGTTTGATGTTTCCAATGTAATTTTTTTGAACTATACGTGGCTGGAGATAGTAAATAAGCCAATAATTGAAGGAAATTAATAAACATTTCCATCAAAGTATGTTCTGAAGTGTTGATCACATGAGACATTGATGAAATCTTCTCTCTATATTCCTTATCATCTTTCCTATTTTTCTTTGGGGAAATTCTAAAATTATCTTTTGAGAAAGAAGAGATATTCTGGATATCGTCCTCTTCTTCCTCCTTTCCTCTTCTTCTTCTTCTTTCTTTTTGTGAGATTGAGGAAGAGTCAATAGAATTCTTGCGAAGAATATCATTGACCGAAGTGATTAAAGATGGTATTAACAAACGAATGCACAACAAACATATTTTAATACTTCGTTCTGAGACAGTTCTAATTATAGAACATATATAAGATATAATTTTAGGACATTGAGAATGAATATACATAATTATAAGAGGATATAAAGCATAAAACAGAGATAAAGTAGCGGTTTGGTTGTCAGATTCTTTGATAGAAGATTCAGAACAAGAACAAGGATGCAAAACGTGAGAAAATTCCAAAGATGATTTGATAATTTCAAAAATTAGTTTCGAAATGATTTTCTTTTCATAAAATTTCTTACATATCATAACAGACAATGGAGATACTTCAGAATTTACAAGAGAATCTTTCATGAATCTTCGTTTGTGTGACCTTCCATCAGCAAAAACATCTAAACTTTCCTCATGAATGTTTCTATAAATAGCATCAGTTCGCTTTTGAGAATAAATGGAACAAGGAAGCGACATGAGTGATAGGCACTCAGAACACACACGAAGACTAGCGCGATTTATAATCGATAACAGGCTAAAAATAGTCATGGAAAGATATTCATTTTCATTAAATTCAAATAGAGAAGAAGATGAGTATAAATGGGGCTTTGGGGATTTGAGCATCGATTTATCACCTTTGGAATCATCAAAATCATCAGGGGCAACATTGTATGACAATAAAATACACATTCCGAGCCATACGACCACGTGTTCGTCAATGAGCTCCCAGAGAGAGGCCCCAAGTTCGACATCCTCCATGCACACACTCAAAAGAGAGAAGAAATGACTGAATTTATGAATGGGGTGAAGATAAGGAGATAATGATAATCTCCAGCCTGAGATATCGAGTTCTCTAGCAAACAAATCATCTCCAGGCTTTGAATATACGGCTTTCTGCTCTCGATTATGGCTGGAGGTTATTTCTTTCCCAGGAAATTGTTGTTCACCTTCTTCAGAGGAAGAAACCTTAAATGCTGTCGACAATGAGGAAATGCTATCCCTTTTTGCCGTTTGAATGTCTTGATGAGAAGAAGAAGAATGCCTTTTCTGAGGACCTAATGGATTTTGATCAGTGGACTGAACTCCCGTACAAAATTCTGTATTTCTCCGAATATATGCCATTACTGGAGGAATAACGTAGTAAAAGATATCTTTTCTAATAATATCACTCGATTTTGCAAGGATCTCACAGAGTTCACATAATAAATCAACATTGGATTGATTCTCACTAGAAGAGAGAAATTGGGGAATAAATGGTTTAATTTCGTAAAAGTATGTTTTATAATTAGTTTCTATTTGTGATTGCTGCTCATCTATTTTTAAATCACTGGGTATAATACGTTGGACTGATGGAGGCAAAGAAACATCGAATATCTGTTCGAATAGTGAGAAAAGATGTTTTCTTTCTTCTTCATTCCGATTAGAACTATTGCCTTCAAAATGAAATGATGAATCCTCGCAATTATCGAAAGACTTCTCAATAGAGGGAAAATCTTGATAAGTTGAAGGTAAAACTTCTTCATCATCAAAGAACTGCGATATTTTATCACTTTTTACACATAATATAGCATCTGATTCCTTTGTATGCTGTGGCATCGTCCCCAATGAATCTTACCGATTATTATCAGGATTTATCAGACGTTGTTATGTAAAAACCAGCATCATAAAACTTATTATATTTTGAAATTATAAATATATATTTATTTTATTGATCCAATATCACAATATAAAAAATCTTATCGCCTCACTCTAAAAGTCAATATATTGATATTTTACAAGTATAAAAAATATCTCTTTGCTATGTAAAAAAATTCATTATTGAATTTCAATGATTTTTCAATGATTTAAACAATCAAATCAACCTTCGGAAAATTCATTTTTTATATTTAAGGATGGAAAGCATATATTACATTTATCCCTATAATGCAACTCTTAGCAGATATAAATTCTGAGACATTTTGCAATGAACTAAATAACAATCATTCCAAGCATCATGACAGAATCTATTTTTAGGCGGCTATCATGATTTGACCTTTGTGTAGCTTTGAAGACCTCTTCCAGCTAATATACACTTTTAGTAATTATCAATGACAACAATACCAGCCGATATTCTTGAAATTGAAAGCAAATACGATTTCAGTGTCCTCACAGAAGACTATGACATTCCTGACGTAAAGTCTCTTATCGAGAAAGCTAAAGCTCTAACCTCAAAAATTAAAGCTAATTATGATAAGATTGATGGTTTGAAAAAGGAAATTGCAGAAGGGTATGATTCTTTGAAATCTGATTCTTCTACCGAGCCTTCTTCCCTTCAAAAACTCAAGGAAGAGAAGGATGAAATTAGAAAGAAGTATGAAGCTGCTTCCGAGGAGTGGAACACCGAGAAGGAACTTTTTAACAAGCTTAAGAATCGTCTCATCGCTATGCGTAAAACTATGGCTATGACTGACCTTAAAAAGATCAATTCTCGCATTGAATACCTCGAGCATCAACAAGCTTACGAATCCTTATCTAAGCATGAGGAAGAAGAAGTCGTTACTGACATTGCTACTCTCAAAAGAAACAGATCCCAATTAGAGGATCTTGAAAAGCTTCACCATGAGGTTGACGAGCAAAAAAAGAAAGTTGACGCTGCTTATATTGAGAGGAAGAAAGTGCGTGACACTTTAGATGCTGCCTTTAAGGTCCTTAATGAGGAGTATGACCGTCTCGGTATTGCTCGTTCTGACCGTGATGCCTCCTTCGGTTCCATCAAAAAGAAGCGTGAAGTTCGTGGCGAGCTGTTTGATCAGATTACTGCTCTGAAGGAAGAACGTTCTACAGTTTATGCTGAGAAAGATCGTGTCTCTGCTGAGTATAGTGTTTATCTTGATGAGAAGAATCGTCTTACTAACATCAGGAAATTTATTGACTCTGAGATTGAATTTAGAAACAAACGTGTCCGTTCTCGTGAACGTCAAGAGGAGATCGCCGACAAGAAACTTGCTGAACTCGCCGAAGAAGGAATGAGCAGCGGTAAGGTCCTTGCCTGTGACATTGTTCTTGGATACTGTGAACGCTTGATTGTCAAGTTTGATGAGAAATGTCCCAAGAAGACTTCTCCTGTTGGGAAAGAAGAGGAGGAGGAAGAAAAACCCGTTGCTGAAAAGGAATCCAAGCCTGAGAAAGCTGCCAAAAAGACTGTCAAGGTTGAGAAAGCTGCCAAAAAGACTGTCAAGGTTGAGGAGGCCCCCAAGAAGGGAAAGAAACCCGCTCCCAAGGCTCTTGTTGCTGCCAAGAAGTCCACTGTCGACGAGTTCGCTGGCCTCGTCGAGAAGAAGAAGAAGAGGAACAGGAAGCGCCAAGACAGAAAGGGTAAGACCGGAAAGAACGTCACTGCCCAGGCCGTTGAGGATCTCACTGTCTCCAGCGCTGGAAGCAGTGCTCCTGCTGCTGTCGTTGAGAAGCCCCTTCCCAAGCTCTCCCCCATTGGCAAATACAAGGATCTCTTCTTGTACGCTGTCGGCTACTCCAACCGTACCAACTCTGTCATCGATGCCCTTACCAAGCTTGGTGAGACCGAGCCTCGATGCATTGACGATGCCCGTGTCCTCTTTCAGAAGATGAGAGACATCCGTGGAACCCTTCTTAAGGAAGAGAAGGACAAGATTACCGCCGAGAAGGAGAAGAGACGTCAAAGAATTGTCGAGGAAGACAAGGCTCAGGTCGAGAAGTTCTCAAGGAGATACCAAGAACTCCTTAAGTCTCTTGATGAGAGAGCCCAAAAGAGGAAAGAAGAACAAGCCAAGAGGCAAAAGGAATGGGAAGAAAAAAGAAAGGAGCAACATGCTGCTAGAAAGGCTGCCCAGAGCGCTAGCAAGTAAGTATGTTCCATAAAGAATGAGGAGAAACATCCCCAAATATAATAACTTCTCAAATTAAATTGTTTCCCCATACTTTTTTCGATTTTTTCCCCTCTTTCATAGACAAAAAATACACAATAAATTTGGAAATAAGCCTTTCTCCTCCTTTTTTTATCACATAGACGATAATTTAGAATTACACTCCCCTTTAAACAATAAATTCTACTCTAAAAATAATGCTCTTTTCCTTGATTGCTACTATTTCGGGAACCAATTGTTTTTGTCACCAACACAAAGCGAGATTGATTATGGAAATTTTTTCTATCTCAAATTATCAAAAGGGTATGTGATTTTATGTTGTATTATCCATTTTTCAGTTCTTTTTTCATCTCATCCTGTCATTTCCTTCTAGAGTTTATTCGAAGTTGTTTAAACAAGCCTATAAAGAGCATTCTTGATGTTTCTTGGAAAATATTAATTGTTGATGATATGGCTGCCGATGTTATCTCAAGGCTCTTTACTCTTCAAGAACTTCGTCATTATGGAGTTACCCTTGTATTGTATGTTCACATTTAATCAACAGTTGTTTTTGATTATTTCCCACCTTTAATTTTATCGAAATATTTATCCTTTTTGTCCATCTTAGATCGCATTATCAAAAAAGAGATTATCTTCCATTTACACCAGCTCTCTACATCGTTATGCCCACATCAAAGGCTATAGAGAGGTTAGAAACAGATTTTTCAAAGAAATTATACACTCATACAACCATATGTTTCTTAATGGAACCATCTAAAACCGATGCTAATCGTCTGTCAATATCTGCTGCAGAAAATGGAATTTTAGCAACTTTAAGTGTTATATCCCTTTTTTCTGGATTTATTTGTCTCAGTCCGACCGTTTCAGTAATTCCAACAGGTCTTGCGACTCCGAAAGCATCCACCACCATTTCATCTACTCTTTCTACTGCTACTCCTGGGGATTATTCTGCCCGTCTTGATGCAGTATTGTCATCCTTTTCCTCTCCTCTTCGTCTTCCACCCCTCACATCATCCATTGAACGTCTATGCATGCCACTTTTCTCAGTTAGGTCATCCTCATCCGTTATCCATGAGGGTGTCCGTGCCTCTCTAATTCGGGCTGCCTGTGGCATGTTACTAACAATGGGAACCAAGCCTCCCTTTGTCCATTGGTTCTGTGATCCCAGTGTATCTCTCACGCCTGCTCGTGAGATGTTGACATTCCAAACTGCCGTTGATTTCTGCTGTGAAGTTGGTGGAGGCATCGTTGGCGGAGTGTGGGAGCGTATGATGGGTCGTGGAAAGGGAGGTAAAGGGTTATCGCTTGCCCTGGAAGGTGTTTCTGCCACTGAAAAAGGTATTGGAGGTGTTGGAGGGATGGGAGATGGAATGAGTGTCGCTGGAAAAAGTCAAATTTTGTCAAGACAGATTCCCAAATCTCTTTGGAGTGCCGGCCCTAGACCCAATGTTTTGTTCCTCGATCGTTCTATCGGCCTGACATCATTGTTCAGACATTTTTTTTCATATGGAAACCTCTTCCACGATGTTATCGGTCTTAGCTTTGATGGTACCGTGAAGATGGAAGGAAATGAATATTCCCTCGACATGTTCTCTGATTCCTTCTTCAATGAACACATCCATGACCCTCTCAGTAATGTTGCTGAATCTGTTGTACGTCTTATTGAAGAGTTTAAGGCCGAACAAGCCCGTGTGATGGACCAAGGCGATGAGACTGGTTCCACATCGATGCTCTCTTCTGCCATTGATTCCCTTCCTTCCATTACTCGGCTTAAGAAGCAAGTGGATACACACACGATTGCCGCACAAATGATATCTGGACACGCAACAAAATATGCACTCGATCACGTTGTATTGGCTGAAGATGGCTGGGTTTCTGCCGGAGGTGCTAGTTCCGGCAAAGTCAAGGATAAGATGATCGAAGTTGTCTGCAATAGTTTGAAGCATTGTGACGATATTGGCAGAAATCATGCCATTCGATCCCTTGGTGTGTGTTGTGGAACTTGTCTACAAAAGAATATGCTCTCAAGAATGATCAAGGATCGTTGCTCTGCTTGTGTTGAGTGTCTCAAATCTATTTTTAGACTATATGAAGAATCTATCAAGGATGGCAGTGGGAAGAAGGAGAAGAAGAAAGAAGATACCTCCGAGGAGGGTGTTGAGTCGACCGAACACGATGGATTTGACGGAATAAGATCATATTTTGGTCCCGCAGTGGATGTTTGTCTCGAGGTTAAGGCTTCAATGGCAGCATGGAAAGATACTTGTGAGAAAGAAGAAGGAGGAGAAATGTCATCCGAGATGTCAGGTTCTCTTCCTCTTTCTCAAATATCCAATGAGGATATTTTTAGACTTATGGGTGGTCTAACCATCTCAATGTTCACAATGATGGTCCCAATCCCCGATACAAGTGCCTCCCAGGATGAGAGAGATCTACTCAAGGCTCTGTCAAAGGAAGTCAAGATGAGTGAGAAAGATGGGTCAGATGAGCCAAAAGAAGATTTTCATCGTATCCAGACCCATCCACGTCAGATTAGTGGGTCCCTTGGTGCAATTGTGAGATCATTGGAGGGTCAACAAGAGTCTTGGAGCAAAAAAAGTGCCGGATTATTAAAATACCTTGGATTATCTGGAACGGGTGGATCTTCATCCTTAGGTGTTGGTGGCAGTGAGACATGTGAGCTTGCTAAAGTTGTTGGCGGTGTTATGCAGAAAGATAAAGCCAAAGCTGGATACGTGTCTTTCGATCCCAACAAGATGGCAAGAAAGGCCGTTTCTGTCGCTGAAAGGAGGATTGACGACTCCATTTCCATGGATTGTGTTGCATCTGAGAATTCTATGTTCATTGTTTGTGTTGCTGGACCTGTTGCAATCGAAGAAATATGTCAAATCCGAAAGGTTCTCGGGGTTCCCGTTGGAATCTCTTTAGCGCCATTTAGTGATGATATCGAGGATAATTGGCAAATAGAGAAGACCGTACAGCTGAAGAAATCGTGCGCTGTTCTTGGATGTGGTATTCCACGTCCTATTGATGCTCTCAACGGTGTTATGGAATTATGGGATAAATTCCTGTTTATTTAATCCTCAAAACAACTTATTATCATTGCATATTATCTAGAATTTAGGAAAAAATGCTTTCACCTTTATATTTGGTTGCTATATTTACTTTTTTCTGATTACCCTGTTGGTTCCAATAGATATATTCAATAAATAAATAAAATGATGATATTTTATTGTTTACATGTTAAAAATATGTTCTGAAACGAATAATATTGCACAGACTCCAAGTTTATCAAATTTTGTGATTTTTGAGCTACTATCGATGGGTGTGGGTAAAACTCACTCCGAAGAAAGACGAAAACGTGAAAGTCTTGAACATAGAAAGAAAGCAGAAAGGAAAGCAAAACAAATTTATGCTCAAGGACAGGAATATTTAAAAAAGGAGCAAATCCGTGAAGCCTTTGATTGTTTTTCACAATGTGTTGAATTAACTGACGCTAAATCAATATATTTTTACTCTCGAGGTCTCTGTCATAAAATTTTTAAGGAATATACAGAAGCAGTTTTTGATTTTTCAGTTGCTATTTATTTATGTAAAGCTGGAGACAAGGAATTTGCGAATTATTTCAGTATTCGAGGTGTTTGTTTGCAAGCCCTTGGAAAATATGATGAAGCTTTGAAGGATTTAACATATGCTTTAAGATTGAATCCCAAGGCTGAAAGTGCTCTTTTTGAACGAGCAAGTTTATATCATTCGACAAATAGATATAGAGAAGCATTAGATGACCTTGTTGAATTATTAAAACTTAATGAATTTCATATTGCAGCTCTTTCTCTTTCTGGGAAATGTCACTCTGCTTTGCGTGAGTTTTCAGCAGCTATTACTGTTCTTCAGAAGGCTTCAGAAGTCGAAGGATCGAATGCTGATCTGTTATGTCAGCTTGGTGATGTATTATTTCATAACAAAGAAGTTGAGAGAGCAGAAACGATGTTAAATCGTGCTATTGATATTAAGAAAACAGACCCAGATTTATTTAGTCTGCGTGGTCGTATTAGAGCCCAACTAGGCGAACATTCCCAAGCATTAGAGGATTTTTCAAAGGCCGTTCAACTCGATGAGTCGCCCAATGCCTTTGTTGCCCGTGCTGAAGCCCTTCTTGTCATGAAGCGTGCTGAAGAAGCTCTTAAAGATACTAATTCTGCCCTTGAAATTGATCCAGATAATCCAAAGTATTTGTTTGTCCATGGAAAAGTGCTTGAATGTCTTGGAAAAGAAGAAGAATCCGAATCCGTGTATGCCAAATGTGTTAAACTTGATTCCGGACACGTTGAAAGTTTGTACCGACGCGCTTTACTTTGCAGGAAGCACCGACGTTACATTGAGGCCTCCCAAATATTAACCAAAGCTCTGCGTGTGAATCCCGATGATGAACGTCTATATATTCAACGTGGTCTCGTGTGTGGCGATGTATTGGACCAGAAAGGAGCCATTAGAGACTTGACGAGTGCTATCAAGCTCCTCGATCAACGAGACACTCCTTCTCCCATCCCGTTCATCCACCGTGCACAGTCGTGGCTCAAGCTGAGACGATGTGTTGAAGCAGCTGCTGATTTCACAACTGCCGAGGAATTGGGCGGTGATAACTGTGATGTCCTGAGTGGTCACTGTCTTGCTATCCAAGGACTCGGCGATCATGGAACTGCTGCCAGTCTTGTCACTAAAGCCATTGTGAAGCAAGGAGGCACAGACCCGAAGCTATTTATTCAAAGATCTCTCTCTCTTCGTGCCTTGGGATCGCATGAACGTGCTGCCGGTGATCTTCTCACAGCGTTGGAGGTAGATCCAGAGAACGCGAAGGCTTTGTTCCTTTTAGCGAGAGAATTCATGCATTTGAGTAAGTTCAACAAAGCCACGCACCGTGTTCGTCAAGCTCTGGATATTGGTCTCCCATTGTCATATACTGCCGATGCTTGGTACGTCTATGGTGTATGTTTGATATATAGAAGACATATTGTGAATGCCATAGAAATGCTAAAGAATGGTATCAAAAGTGCATGGCAACTACATTTTGCAAGGAAAGGTGAAGTCGTCGTGTCCATCCCCGAAGGTTGTCCTGTCGGATTTGAATATATCGTGCACGAGTTGGCTAAAGCACACCAAGCAATCGAGCAACACGAAGAAGCTATTGTGTGCTTCACAGAAGTATTAAAGCACCAACCAACGAATGCTCGTGCATTGTTCAGGCGAGCTTTCTCGTATAAATGCTTGGGATTCTTCGGATACGCCGTGGATGATCTCAAGAAAGGAGGGGAACTTGAGCCTGAAATTGCTGGGTTATGGCCAAACCCAAGTGAGTTTGGGAAATTATCTCTGACAGAACTTGAAATTGTTCCACCCGGAAATGAAGAAGATTATCCTTCAAAGCGGACTATTCATTATTTGGATGAATTAGTCGAATCAGACATGCAACCAATCATTGAAGCATCGGTTAAATGAGTTTAAAGGTCGATTTGTTTATAAGAAATCAAATTATATCTGGAAATGAATTATTTTTCATCGATCTTTTTATTCTCAGTTTTTCAAGTATTTTGTTGAAATAACCTTCAGTAATGAGCAATATAACATGATTAAGGGCAAATAAGCCAAATTTTGCTAAGGTATCGGCCACATATTGTCTGGGATATTTTTTTTCTATTTCAACACATCTTGTCCTGTTTAGTGTATTTTCTATGCATGAAAACCTGCTAAAATGGCAATATAAATGTGACTTTTTACAAAATATGTTGGTTTTATATATCATATTGTCCAGAATTCAATCGATCATCTATTTTCCCAAATCTGAAGTAAATATTAATTTGCATCGACTTTTTGTATTTCAAATGCTAATTTATCTGGCTATTTTTTGTTGATTTTGATCAACGAATATGTTAGAAAAAGAAAAATTGACAAAGTCTAGGTTTGGTATCAATTGATAACTAGTAACATTGTTTACAAATGTTTCCTGGAATGACAAAAGATAAAACAAAGAAATATAATCCAAGAGATGCAGTATGCCCGGCGCATTTGTCTTCAACAGGAACCACTCAAAAATATGTCCTTCCTGCACAAACTTCGGGAACATACAAAGCTTTTACTTCGTCGCACTGGTTATCACGTACGTATGGTACATATTTGAAGCGTTCTGCTCAATCAATTGCTGCAAAATTTTCTCAACTTGATCTAGATCGTTCTGGTAAACTTACACCCCAAGAACTTGTCCCTGTGTTTTCCATGGGATCTGGATATATTGTTCCACTTCGCACAGTTGAGAAATTAGCTAGAATGTTTGATTATGGAGATTCAAAAGGATTAATCACTTTCCAAGAATTCGCAGCTCTCGATGCTTATGTTACATCACTTAGAAATGCCTTTTGCGCATGTGATAGAGAGAAGACCGGTAGTATTTCTTTTCAAGAAGTTGAGAGCTGTTTCCGTGTTCAAGGTTTTAAATTGTCTGAATTCCTCCTTCAATCGTTAAAAATTGGATGGGATAGAGAAAAAACTGGCAGAATATCATATATATCTTACATGGATATGGCTGCAACACTTGGACTTTGCAGAACTGTGTTAAATCAATTTGACCCGAGAAGAACCGGGAAAATCAGACTTAATTTTGATGAATTAGTTATATGCATGCTTGGATTTAAATAATTTTAGATTTCTTATAGAGTGTCATTAGTTTTGTTATTTCCATGTGAAATTGTATTCATATTAGATAATTCTATAAATAAATATAGACATTATGAAATATCTATTTTTTATTTGATGTTTTTTTGCTTGGTATTGCTCAATCCAACATAACTACAACGAATTCCAGGTAGGGTCTGATCTGAGCAAAATTTAATGATTCAAAATTAATAACTTCAACAATGAATCAATCTTCCTTATATCCCGAGTGGAAATGCTTCATGGAATAAAACATTGACCAAGATTATGGAAAACACGTCCATTTGATTGAAGGCAAGTGAATATGGATTGGTATTTATCGGGTCAAAAACGTGTGCATTATATTGTTAAACATTATCCGCAAACCCTTGCCAGAATTCAATTCTTTCCGCAGTATGTTATTCATTGCCATTCAGAGACCCAGAGAAAGGATATATATTCTCATTCAGGTGTTGAATCAGATCAAAAATCTCGTGAACAGTCTTCATCAGAAAAATCTACATCCGCAACCCATCTAAATTGTGCTTTGATATATGATGGGATGAAAGAGTATACGGAGTTGGATGTTAAGAAAAAACGGTTTGGATATGATTTAAATGCCATTTTAATGTCCATTGGTGGCTATAAAGCATCTTTTCATTCAATTCCTTTCAAAATGTTTCATCAAACAGTACAGACAGAAACTCCATCCTTGATAATGCATTTTAAAGAATCTCCCCCGAAATTGACTGGTTCTACCGTTCCATCAGGCTCTTCGAAATCATTTTCAAATCATTTAACAAATTGTTGCCATATCATTCATCCTGTTACGAACGATAAAATAGCCGTTATTGGAACAGATTCAGGTAAAATCCACATTATAAATATAACTCAACAGCGCACGGAGGGCATTCTCCTTGGACATGGATATCATCCAAAATGTAATCCGTTCAGTATGCACACCTCTCCTCCTAGCCGCACTCCTATGATCTCATCTCTCGTGAGCTGTGAGGATGCTGGAGTCCCGTGGTATGTTGTGTCATGCGGTTTGGATGGAACCATTCGTGTCTGGGATATTATGTCAATGTTATGTGTTGGTATTTGTGAGGTATATGTATCTTCCAAAGAAAAGAAAGTTATCAGTGTTTCTCCACCGCTTGCAAAATCTGAACCCGCCCAATTATGGGCAGTTTCTGTGCGTCGTATTCATAGAATTTCCAATAATCCTTCGTATCCTTCTCCTGAAGTGCGAGATGAATTCTTTGTCAAAGACGTTCCAGTGCCGTCTGTTCACCGCACTCCTACCACTGCCGCCATATATGATCCAAACCAAATATTTCACGGAGAGGACCCTGTGTTCTCTCCCGCATCCAAGAGTGATGCCAAGACATCAGATTGTATTACCTCGTCCATAATGAGTGATAAGTGTGTGTGTGTGTGTGGAGAGTTCAGAGATGTTGCTGTCTGTGTGTGGGAATGGAGTGAGATGATCGAGCATTCGGCCCGAATTGGAAAGATATCTCAGGATTCTCATTCTTCTTCCTTGCCTCTTCCTCTTGTATTCGGAGTTACTCACATCATAAATGGGGATGAGAGGGAAACAAGGAATGTTTGGGTCAGAATTGAGAAAGGAGATGATCAGATTGAACAAAAGAATTTAATGGAAAAGAAGAAAGAAGAGGAAGAAGAATTGAGAAAAAAAGAAGACGATTTGAAAGAAAAGCTATCAAAACGTCCAAGCAAAGAAGAAGAAGAAGACCGAAGAAGAGTCTTCAGATGACGAAGAGAGTTCCGATGAATCTTCAGAATCCGATTCTATTTATATCCCCACACTGTCCCTTGCTCCTCGAAGGATCTGTGTTCGGGCTGGGGTTGTGCATGGCGATTGTGATTACATTAGCTGTGCCTGGGTTGATGATATCATCATTATTAGAAGTATGTCAGTTGGTGTCCAAGCGATCGAAGCAAGAACTCGCATCAATGCTGTCGGGAAAGTCGAAAAGATGAAATTCTATCCAATTTGTCGATTTGTTACACCTCTCCCACGTCCTGTTTTGACAAAGCCTCCAGTAAGTTCTTATTCTCCATTAACAGCCTTTAAGAGTGGAGAACTTGGAATAATCCACCCAAACCCACAGGCATTCTCATCATCCATATCCGTTGTCTGGTACAATGGAGAATGGCTTCTTGTTGTTGGATGTTCGCTTGCAGACGTGTACTTATTCTCTCTGGGTCCGATTGTGGGTGGATGCTGTGCCAGTGGAGATTGGGAGACTTGTGGATGTATCCAACATGTATGGAGAAGGAAGATGAGAACAAGAGCTTGGAACAAAATGAAACGGTATGTCAATGTTCTTGAACGTATGTGGATTGGAAGGAAAATACAAGAAGAGAAAGAGAAACGAAGGGCCAAGTTTTCAAGTGAAGATGCTCTTTTAAGAAATTTGATTGAAGATCCAATTAAAATTAATCGGATTCTCCAATCTACTCACTTGTTGTCCCCTCTTCATAATTGTGCCATTGGAAAGACCAAGTATACATCTCCAATATTCACCACAATCAAAGAACTTTCTGCAACTAGTCGTCTCTCTTTTTCTCTTCCAGAACCAGGGAAAGTGTATCGTGGTCGTTGGCTCATTCGTCAGGCTCATTCTTATTGGTATGCCATCCCTCAAGCTGGTGGGCAGCGTCATGAAGAGCGTATGAGTCAAGGTATTGAGAATGAGCTGGATTATGGCGATTTCATTGATTGTTGGGAGGAAAGACGCGATTGGGATGGAATGGATGAAGAAGAAAGGGAAGAAATGGTTGCAAAGGTGAGAGCCAAGGAGGAGAAAGAAGATCTTTGGATGCAAATTGAGAGAGAGAAAGATAGGCGTGTTATCCATGACCAAGAAAGGGATCGGATAGAAGAGTACAGCGAAGAGGAGGATTCCGATGAAGAATCTGAATCTAAAAATAAGTCAAAGAAGAAGGATAGAAAAGAAAAAGACGAGGAACTGATTGAAGAATATCAGAAAGATCTGGAGAAGAGAAGAGAGGCAAGGAAGACAGAAGCTGAAGTCGTTCAGACACTGAAGATTGAAGAATCAAAACGGAGTAGGCGTGTGAGTGGAACTGTTACTCGTCCAATGAAGGATACAAAGGTGTTAAGAGAGAAAGATAGGCGTGTTATCCATGACCAAGAAAGGGATCGGATAGAAGAGTACAGCGAAGAGGAGGATTCCGATGAAGAATCTGAATCTAAAAATAAGTCAAAGAAGAAGGATAGAAAAGAAAAAGACGAGGAACTGATTGAAGAATATCAGAAAGATCTGGAGAAGAGAAGAGAGGCAAGGAAGACAGAAGCTGAAGTCGTTCAGACACTGAAGATTGAAGAATCAAAACGGAGTAGGCGTGTGAGTGGAACTGTTACTCGTCCAATGAAGGATACAAAGGTGTTAAGAGAGGAAGAAAGGCTTCGCAAGCAAAAAGAAAGTGAAAAGCTCGATATCCCGTTGAGATATTGGCAAACATTCTTCTCTGAGGAATTATTTCAGATGAGAAAAGAATTTGAATATGTTGAACCAATGTGTGAACCTCCTTTTCCTCCGTCTGCTTTGCTTGAAGTTCCTCCATCCTCCTTGCCTCTCCCAAATCCTGCAGGGATGTTCCATGTTAACTCCGTCAATGCGATGAATTATCCATCAGGGGGTCTTATAATTTCTGCGACTTTGGAGGATGATACCGTGTTGATTTGGAATTGTGCCACTTCAGCACAAGATTTATTCGATAGTGAATATGAAGGCGTTAACCATGGAAATTAATGGGATTTATTGAGATTGTAGAGCGTTTGATTAATCTTAAACTCTTAAATCAGGAATTGTTTCCTTCTATTCTTTGTTTCGGCTCTTTTCGAAGAGAAAGTTTTTCATTTAAAAGTTGCATATATATATACATGATTTATTTGTTGAAGTTTATTCAAGAATACCTGTTACTACAATTCAACCTTCTCAACACCATTCTTAATATAGATTTTTCAATCTAATTTGAATTATACTATTAATATGCCATTTCCACTCAATATTCATTCTAGTAAACCCTCCAAATCAGTGATGATACTGCTATTCAGCTTTATTATACCTTTCAAAAGGAATTATTTCGAAATTATGCGCAAATTTGTCCAAATTTCACATGAAAATAAATTTTTGCCAGTGTAAATAAAAAAAAACATCAAAACTTAGGACACAAGGATTTGAAAATGTTAGCTGTTCTACAGAATTTATGCTCGGAGCAAATTTACTATTTTGAAATAAAATATAAATTCCCAGTTTTTGGATTTGAAACCAAACCGGAACCAAAAAATGAAACATTCTTAATCCTTTAATATAATAAGATGATAACTTCAAAATAATAAATAATAATAATAGTTTCTGTCAATAATAAATAAACAACATTGTAATACCATTGTAGCGTATCTAGAACAATGCGCAGACAAATTTATTAGAAAATAAAGGTATGAACCGAAGTTCCTAAAAATAGATAACTGAGAATATAAAAGAAATAAAATAAAGCAATAAATATGATATAATATATGGTATATTACATCCTGCCCCTTTTTAGAAAAAGGAAGACGTGTCGAGTTTCGAACCCGAGGCAAACATTACAGATAAGATATGTTTAACCAGTTGAACCA
>BQXS01010815.1:0-10661 GCA_024181965.1 Aduncisulcus paluster
AATCAATATAATGTTATATCGTTATTATTATACGGAATCTTTGGGGTAAATTAATGAATTACAGAAATAACTAAGCGGACTACAATGTAATAAAGGAACGTGGATGAGATTGAAGGTTGAAACAGCAACGAAAGCAATAAGCAATGTAAAATACATCTCCGAACAAAATGGATGACAAATTATTTCCAGAAATGGAATGACATACTTGAAAATACAGCACCCAATACAAATATTATAACAACTGCAAGCAAAATATGGCAAAAAATAACACCCATTCTTGACAAGAATTTCTTGTTGGAACCTGTCACGAGATGTGCTTTCGACTTTCTTGAACTCATGCGGCATGGCAATATATAGAGCCATGTGATATAAAAAACCTGCATGTTGGTGGAATTGTCACAGGGTTTTCTCAACTCATCGCAAAGTCGCCATTTGGAGCGCCCACTGCCATATCCCTTGTGATTGAATGGGATAAAAATACACTTTCTATCCGTTGCGAGATCATTTTATTCCTTGTACTGCACAGAGATCTGCAAGAAGGCTTCTTAATTCAACTTCTAGTTGAATGAATCCGCCGTGGCAACTACCATAAATTATTATGAATTAAGAAAGACAAATCATCCCTAATCATAGTATGACAATAATTTGAGAAGAAATAGAATTGGTTTTGGTGAAATGAAGAAAAAATTTCTTTGTTCACTTCAAATCAAACTGTAACAACCTGTCTCTATGGTTTTATATCATTTGAAACAACTTCCTGAATATATTCCAGTTCGTGATCAATTTGGGTTCTTTGGTCCTTTCCGTCCACCTATGATGTCTGTGATATCGACAAGTCCAATAATGGTACAATTAGGTCGCTTCTTTTTATTATCATCGGACCGTGAAACATATTCTGTGAAGGTAATTTGTTCAAAAGAAAGAAATATTGGCGATCCAAACGAAATAAGGGCCAGTCTGTTTTGTGGAGGGAAAATTTCTCTTTTTGGAACATTTTTTTATGAACCAAGTTGTTGCTGTGCTTCTTTTCGTGAATATGACGTGTCTGATCTAGAATCTATCTCTCCACTCTCTATGGATCTACCAAATTTTTCTGGAAACTCTTCTGGGGTTTTGAGTGACAATCGGATTTTATTTTCTACTTTCAATTCTACCCTTGCCGTTCCTTTTGAAGTTTTAAGAGCAATTACTGATTGTAGAAGTCTCCTTCCAAACTCACCAACATATACTCCTGGATCTCAGGCCTATCTAACGGAATGGAGGGAACTCTATTCGGTTTGTAGCACTGTAGATTATCATAATACGCTCCTTGCTCCCTGCTCTGGACAAGTTAAAACAGATGTTGATGTATTCTCGGTAAAGGATACTCTCTTTGCTCTTCCTGTTGGTGGCAATCGTGCCATTCGCCTCAATCTCACCGATGGAAAGGATGACGTGGCAATTTCTACCCGTGAACTTTCCCTTGTTGTGTGTCCAATCGTGCTTGAAGGTGAAGAGCGCCCTTCATCAATTAAAGTGTATATTGGCTTTGCTTCGAATCTTATCAGCTTCACTCTGCCACCAATCGATGAGCTGAGGTCTATTGCTGATTCCTTCCCCGTCTCCGCGTTCTCCGGTGATCCTTCCGTCTCCATCGTGTGTGACATTAAAAATGAATTTGAGAATGTTCAGGTGTGTCCATTTGCTCTCCCAAATTACATTATTATCAACGGAAAGATCTCCACTCCATGTGAAAAATACCTGGAATTCATGAAGAATAGTGTTGATGAGTTGTCTGAGATGCTTTCTATCATCACAGATGGAAAGACCGATGCTGCAACTTTGTTAGGGACTGAAATCAAGCAAAATCAGCATATCCCACATATTATGAATGTTTGCGATGAGGATTATTCCATCTCTCCCCTTCCTGTGTTCTTAAATCGTTATATTTCTAGTTTCTGTCCCGATCCCAGTCATCCATCATACATCACTTGTATTATCGGGAATGATCTCACCAAGAAGACATTTTCTGTATCATTTTCAGACTTTCTGAGCTTTGTGTCGTCAATATCTATCCCTCTTACTAGTTGCACTGACTATGAATTGCTACAGCATCTGTCAACGATGAAGCAATGGGAACCTGCACATCCTTGGGCATATGAGGAATACCCTTATGCCAAGGTTACACAAGTAGCTGCAGCCGGTGGTTGTCCGTCAAAAGAGTTGAAGAAAGCGTATCATATGAAATATGCTCCTGAGAACTACCTGATTGGTGTGGGGATTGTTCAACGCAAGAAGGACAAAGAACTGGAATTCAGGGATGAAAAGGAAGAGGAGGAAGAGAAGGACGATCATGTCCCCAGACCTGTTTTTGGTCCTTGCCTCGAGCATATTCCTGAAGATCTCCGTGCTCCAGGCTTCTATGAGGTTGCTATTGAAGAACTTGGGGATTTCCTTGGTGCCCCTATTGTTTCTCAGAGGTCCTCTGGATCCACCCTTGAATTCAAATTTGTGATAGGTTTTGATAATGGAAAGAGAACGGGTCATTTGCGTGCTGGGCACCTCTATTCAAATGGAGGATATGGAAGTGGTGGAATTGGTGCCAAGTGGGCCGGTATTCTTGTTCCATCCCCAAAAGCAATTTCCTCACACTCTCAAGGAACTCCTCTGAGCACTACACAACGATTGACCTTCTCTTGGTACGTTCCTGTTGAAGAAGATGTCATCACAATTGGTGAGATTCCATCTGACAAAGATCGTGACACTGAACGTGATATGAATACCATAATTATGACAGATCCTGCTTATTCGGATACTCATTGTGGAGTGATCGTTAAGAACCTTCTTCCTGGACGTTGGCATGCCTCCAAGGTCACACGAGCTGGTACAAATGGATCCTGTCAAATTATCCATGAATCTCTCTTGGACGACCCCAGATACGGATTTATCCCTGGGTTAAGACCAATATACGGTGCAGACATGCCCCAGGAAGCTTCCAATGAGTCCGTATTCGATGCTGAGATTGAAGGTGGAGTGAATGGTGCAGGATGGAAACAGCTCCACCATGGAGTTGGTGCTGATTCCGGTCGTGATGGATTCTTTATAAAGTCAATGTTCGAAAAAAAGAAGGAGTTTATTGAGGTTCATGGTTTGACGGAGGGTATCGGACGCTTTGTCTGCAACAATGAATTTGGAGATGTTTGCTATGAGTGTGTGCGAGGGTATGAGGATGGAAGTGTGCCTGGAGGGTGGTACTGCCAGAGTGGCTGGGGAGATGGATGTTATCCTGCCTTTGTCGTGAGAGATGGCGAAGGCAACGCAATCGCTATAAGAATTGTCTTTATTCCCGAAGGAGGTGAGGAATGAAGAATCTTTATTAAAAATATTATATAATATAATTTATATTGTATATTTTGATCATCAATAACAAAATTCACTTTCGCAAGCCCGTATCCAAGTTATACAGAAATAATATTCAATAGTCACACCTTGGCACAGGAACGCCGAGATTCATGAACGACAAAACCGATTGTCCCAATAAATATCAGGGGAAAACTAACAAACAAAAAGAAAGAAATGTGAAGTTAAAAAGAAGCTCAAAAATAGATGTAAAAAGCACCAAACCTTTGCATGATAAAAAAAACAAAAAAATCGGGGTAATGGGAGAATTTTGAGTTAAAGTCGAATATAAACATCGAAAACCTATTTAACCTAAACCAACATTATTATTATAATTTGCGAGAATAACATTAATAAGAATCATTTTTAGAATTTAGATTTGATCTCCAATTATTTCACTGGTAGTTCCTACTTCACTTTGGTCAGCATCATTCAACTTTAATAAAGGAGATAATTCGCTCGAATCGCTACACATCGCTTCCTCCTCCTCAACAAATGCGTCCTTGGTTGCATCAAGTGCTTTCATCGGCCACCATCCAATATCTCCCAAAAGAGTTAGAATAGCAGGAACAAAGAATGTTCTCATCACTAAAGCATCAAATAGGACAGCAAAAGCTAACATAAATCCAAATTCGACCATCATCATGACCCGACTCTGCAACAACCCAGTGAAAGCAACGGCCATAATGATTGCAGCGTAAGCAATTGTGGATCCTGAAGTATACTGAGCTCTTGTAACACTAGCCTTGTTACCGTATCCCTTCTTCCTGAGCTCATAGACCCTCATGCAGAAGAAAGTATTATAATCCATTGCCAAGCAACTAACAATACTCAAACATAGGATAGAGTCAGCCCAATAAATTGCATCGATCCCATCAAGATTAGGAAGCCACGAAAAGAACCCAGATGTGAAAATGAGGCTCGTGAGACCAAAAATAAAAACAAGAGTGATCGCAATAGTTCCAACCACAATGATTGGCATCGAAACGGTTTTAAATGTTAGGATTACAATCAAAATAATAATTGAAAAAGTTGCAATTAACATCAGTGGAACATGAGCATAAACAAAATCAACACAATCAACGAGATCAGTGATTCCACCCAATAAATATGCTGAATAAATGTAATTGCTTTTGGAGTTGTGATCATCGATGGTCTTTCGAAGGATTGGCAACAAATCTTCGGCCTCATTTCCATAAGGATCGATTGATAACATGATATTGACAATTGTTCCTTGAGAATCAGCTGAAACAATACTTTGATATAAGAATCGGTAAGTGGGACCAAGTGGATGTAACCCACCATTCAATAGTTCCTGACTCTTTTCAACAGTCAATTTCTCTCCAGACAGATAAGAAATACCGTCAACCTCGAGAGGATCAATATCACCATTGGCAACATCGATGAGATCATCAATGAGATTATTCATGAACTCAAATGCACCATCTTCCTCGATTGTTTCCAATTCCGTGTTAATAAGCAAGGAAAACGGACCAATAAGACCAATTGGGAAAGTTTCAGTAATGTAATCATAATCCGAGACAAATTGACTGTTCATTGGGAATATTTGATGAATATTCACTGTACTCTGGAAATAAAGAGTAATTAGAATGATACAAGGAACAAGAATGAGGAAAACAACTGAAATAATGATAATGGACGGGCCTTTCTTAGTGATAGAAGAAGACATTCTGAAGAAATAACTTTTCCTCTGATTTCGGTGGTGAATAGTTTCTTCAATTTCATCCACGCCTTTAATTTCAACATTGTCTAGAGACGCTGCAGAACATGGTTCTTGAGGAGAATCAATTTCATTCTTCTCGATAACATTCTCATCAATCAAGAATCCAGCTTGGCATAATTCGATTGTTTTCTTCTTCTGTTGTTTTATCTCCAATGATAATTTTTCAATTTGATCTTGATTGTTAAATAAAACTTTCTGGAGGGATATCGTATGCGATTCGAGTTCAATTTCCTGATGTGAGGTTATTTCAGCATTACAACACCAGCATCGACACCCAATGCAGCTAATAAATTTGGATTGAACTTTCTCATACAAATCTGGGTGTATATTCTTAGAGATGAGATTACCTCGTCTCACATATCGATCTGAAAAGAAACCATCGCCAACGAGGAGAAGGGCAGGGAGTAATGTGATGTTCACGAGAATGACACCGATCAACATAAGACCAGTGCCAATTCCAATAGTAGAGACGACCGCAAAGTCACATAAAGCAACACAAAAGAAACACACGGCGATGGCGAGACCAGAAACAATCACAATGTGACCTGAATAAGTCACAGTATTTTTCACAGCAATTTGAGGAGTTCTTCCGGCTTCTAATTCTTGTTTGTATCTTGTCAATTGGAATAAACAATAATCAAGACTGAATGCAACGCAAGCTGCTAACATGACTGGAGGAGCGAGAGAAGACATTCCCCATGGTGAAAAACTTGCAAAATATGACAACATGAAGCCAAATACCATTGCTACAAGAAAAGTACAGAGTGGAATTAGCATGAATCTTCCACTTTGAAGAACGAATAGGAGAATAATGATAGCAATTGGGATAGATGTGATATCCATTCTTTCAACATCTTGTTCCACAGTTTCCGTAATCAAAGATAACCCTTTATATTCTCCAACAAGAGCGATATGGATATTTTCGGGCAAATCCCCACTATTTTCGTATTTCTCAACGACATTATCCAATTCAGCTATAATAGAATCTGTGTCATTTCCAGAAAAATCTGTCAAAATAACAATAAGAATTGTCGATTGGTCCCTACTAATCAATTGGTCGTATATTGGCATACAGAGGGGGCATTCTGTCAGAATGGAATAGTATGACATAACACTCGATGTAGAAGATATTTTTTCAAAGTCTTCAGAAATGGAAAACACAAAGGACTCAATATTATCGGACAATACTGATTCTCCAGTCATATTTCGGACCTCTAAAACACTTGGAGCGTTTCCACTCATACCAGGGAAATGAATTTCTTCCGCTTGTTTTGCTGCCGCTACAGGCGAACTATCTGGTGGAGTAAAGGAGAAGATACCGCAAGAAAGAAACTTAGGGGTAAAGAATAAACCAAGCAGGAAAATGATTGTCCAAAAGATAACAATATACCATTTTCCCAATTCTAAAACTTTAAAATACTTGTTGAAAAATGACATAGCAGATGATTGGCGACAAAAAAATAAAATGATCCGAAAGCCAATAGCGCGAAAAATCTAACTTTGCCCACGACATCAAAATCAATCATTGAAATCGCATAAAAGGCTTAGAAAATGTCCAAAAACCACTTTTGATAAATATTAAATGGTGACTACAAAATATAGTGTTTTTCTTTTGATCAGCTTTGATTCTTTGAAAAGTTTTCGGCTTATCGGTTCATTGGACAAAAAAGGAAGAGAATTATAGTATTTATTTCCTAATTTATTGAATATAGAACAAGCTTCCGACCTTTGATGATCGAAATAAGCAATGAGAGAGTCACTCTCAGTTTGACAGTCAAACCATCTCATTTGAACTAATTACCGGCGACCACGTCTTGGTCGGCTGGATCAGGACCAAAAGTCGGCTTTCCATCTACTCTGACAGAACTTCAAGTTGAACATCGTCTACTATATGAATTGAAATTTATCGTTTGTTCCGTAAAAATCAAAGGCAAAAAATAAATAAAAATAAAAAAAATTTTAGTCCGAGAAGAATGATGGTCATAGGCAGAAGAGAGTGTTATTTAAAGATGCTGTGCGGTGTTCGTAGGCTTTTTTATGAAGCCAGCTCCGTCCAGCGTCATAGCTTTATCAGCTGAGCCATAAGCTCTCCTCAGGATGGCACAACTATTTCAAACCGCTCCAATTGCTCCTCCGAACATTTTCATTTGGTGTATTGCATCATCCAAAGAATAATAATGTAGGATTCCACTTCTAGGCTTTGTGGATACACTTTGAATATCCACCTCATCACCCAATATAATAGGTGCCCATTCACTGAGATGTCCGATACACCTGAGGAACACATCTTCAAACACATAAACAACCACGCCATCCACATACTCAGAACATGGGGGAGCCCCCATAAGCTGTTTGAGTCCGATTGCACTACCTGAGAATACAGGTGTGGGTGAAGGAACACTGGAATCATCATTCATGGAGAACTTGATGGCGGATGCATCGCCATCGACTGAGCACGAAAACCAATCTTCATATGACTCAAGAGATCGACACAACATTGTCCCATCCATTTGATAACAGAACACAGGGCCAACGCTGTCCACTCTAAATATACCGCCATTGATCGGAATAATCATACTCGCACTGATTTCATCCAGACAGAGCTGAACAATTGAGTTGGCCTGAATGACTCGGACAGCATCCAAAGACACACTGTCATCAGCAAGGATATTCATAGATGAACGTGCAATCGGGACAGAAATGAACGGTTGCCGACCAAACAAACTTCCCCCAGCCATCCGATACCAAGACTTTTCAAAGAACATTGGCCATGAATCCAGGCGAGGGATATTAATTGGATCACTATACGAAGGGATTGAGACAGAAAAACAATCATTGGGGTCATCAGAAGCACATTCCTCACAAGAATCCCCCGAGAAGAACTCATAGCATTGACATACCCTTTCAGATGTCTCAGTGTCGTCAACACATTCACCTTTGGAATGACAATCACAAGCATCCACATTACACTCATCCCCTGACCATCCTTTCTTACAAGCACACACAAGAGTTCCAGCATCTTCCCCATCAACACATTCCATGTGGTCATTCGAGTCAACACATCCACACGACACATTCTCACAGCTTGTCCCTGACCATCCGTCAAGACATTTGCACACATCAACGTTTGACGAGGAATCATAGATACACGATCCATGGTCAGAACAGATTGTGTCAGACCCACATAGTCCATTGAGGGATGAACAATAACTCTCATCACTCCATCCAGGATCACATTCACATGCACTGACACCTGTATCACTCAACACACACGTTCCATGCTCACCACAAGAAGCAACAGGATCACCATCAGTCGAGGTCACAATAGGACATCCAACAGCGCCACAATCATCCCCATTCCATCCAATCTCACATGCACATTCATGATGGGTATAATCGACCATGATACATTGACCATTCGTGGAACCAGAGCAAGGATTCAGAGGATCTCCACATGAATATTCTTCACACTGATCACCACTATACCCAGAATCACAGAGACACTTGTTCGACCCAACGCATGTGCCATTTGAGCCACAGTAATCTTCATCGTCACACATGGGCAGACAATCTGAGCTTGAAGCATTCAGAACATATCCATAAGCACAAGAAGTGCAGTGATACTCGCCAGAAGAATCCTTTTCACATGATCCAACACCTGAACAAAGCGTATCATTCTCATCCCTTGAGCATGTTTGAGATGCACAATTCTCTCCACCATACCCTTGGTTACACTCACAGTATGACGATGTGTCTGACAATTGAACACATGAGCCCGATCCATTGCAGAAACCATACAAGCTATCCATGGAACATTGGTCCTCAGAACAGTTTGTTCCACCCCATCCGAGTTCACACTCACAAGAGTGAGAGAGTGTGTTGCATGAACCCTGGGAAGGATCCATTTCTGAACCACACTTATCCTCACTATTATCACTTCCAACGATCACTGGACATTCAGATGTACACGTAGAACCGTACCAACCTTCCATACACACGCATTCAATGGATGATGATGGTGAGGAGGAGGAGGAATATGAAGAATCATAGGATGACATGTCAACACATTCCATGTTGGTGTTATTGTTTACACATGATGCGCAGTACAAAATGAGTGATTCCACATCTTCATCTTCGGAATCAAACTCGATGCAAGAAAATCCATCATCATTGGATGAATCCTTCACTCTGTACGAATACTCAGAACAAGTGACCTGGTATTGATATTCATCAGTTCTTTGTCCATCATACGATGTGCTGCTGCATGTCTTGTTCATGGTGAGAGAGAACTCCGAGGAGCAATCACACGTCTCCTGTTGATCTGACAAATCGTACATTTGGTCCACACCATCTGCACACAATGCATTGGTGAAATGCTCAGAGAAGAACAAGGTCTCGGGATCATCGAGCTCACACATCTTGTTATCACGAAGATCAAGAGAGCACAACGTTTCATCGAGCTCATAAAGGGCGGTAGGATCTCTGATGGAATTGCTTGTCGCATACAGTTGCACAAGATGAGTGAGTCCATATTCAACGATTGGACATAGCGAGGAAATATCAGAATTATCACTGATGTCAAGAAGAGTGAGGGAATCATTCGACGCAGATAAATCAGGGATTGAGGACAACCCACACTCATTAATCCTCAGTTCAACAAGGGATGAGAACTGGGTCAAAGTAGCAATGGAATCTGAAATGGGAATTCCTGCAAGATCAAAGTATTGAAGAGAAGGTGCAAGACCAACAATTTTATCCAAAGATTCTCCAAGAAAACTACAATAACTCACTTCCAAGGCAGAGAGTTGCAATAATGTTGATAGAAGATTGAAGGAAGAAACATATCCAGGAGATGATGATGACGTTGAGGAAGAAAAACATGACAAATTGATGGATTCAACATTAATTAAATGCTCAATCCCAGCCAGGTCTGACACTTGATTGGTCCCATCCCCAACACACGTCACCGTCGAAGCGAACGAATCCGTCCCAAGAAGCTTCAGAGAGGACACACTGAAGTCATTATCATCAGTCCTATGTGTCGTATCCGTGAAGAGCGAGGCAATACAGGAATGCAATGTGCTATCCTCGATCACTCGAACACACGAACCCTGAGCAGGCTCAGCAGAGATGGAACGACACTCTTCACCATACTCACACCCACCGGAACAGTTGGTGGACAAGGCATCGGGACGAGTGCATGTGAACTCGGAGGCGGAAGAGTATGTCGTGTATGAATCACTCGCACAGGTCGTGTGCCATATGTCCGAATCACGGTTCGTCTCGGAACACACCCGATCATCGGAAAGTTGAGGTTCCGAACCTTCATACGTACAAGGACACGTCCACGAGGATGACATGCCACCAAACACTACATCGGCATCGTCGATCCCAAGTCCCGATGCGATGGTAGAAACAACATCTTCAGTACTGCCACAAATGGGATTGAGACGAAGGTCAATGTAAGACACATGCTCAAGCTTGTACAGAGGCGACGGGTCAGAGATCTTGTTGTTGTTATCCGAGGAGGTGTTGGGAC
>BQXS01010817.1:0-11917 GCA_024181965.1 Aduncisulcus paluster
GCATTGTATCAGCGTTTTGGGCTCTAATGGTCAAATTTATATGCTTATATTCGCCAGTTTCACTGGTAAAATTGTTATTGTTAGTCGATTTAATGTCGTTGACGATTCAAATTCTTTAAATTTCACAGATTTGTATAATGTTCATTTTGGAATTGGTAACGACTCGCTTGGAGAACTTCTTGGATCAAATGTGATTAACGAAACCTCAACAACACTTGATTACCCTGTAATCATTGAGTTTTCTCCAACGGTCAACGAAGACGCAGCCACCTTGGAGGCCATTGATATTGTGAACCATTGTTCACATGGAATATATGATATTGACGAGGGAAAATGTATTTGTGATACATGTTACACTGGTCGTACATGTCACTTCCCAACATGTCTCCGTTCTTTCTCATCCAACAATTCATTTTATTCCTCCTCCTTGAATTTGGATTCGAATACCTATGAATCAGAAATTATTGATTTCGATAATCTTACGTTATCGGATTTTTTCTCTCTTAATGACGATACAATCAATTCAAATAATCAATTGATTGAGAAATGTGGTGATGGTAGTGGTTGGGAGTGTGTTAAATTTGGAAATCAGACCGTTTCGGTGTGTTCTTACCCATTTTTCTATTTTGGGATCTCTTCTAACAATATTATTTCCCTCGAAACGCATCCAATCTGTTCGATATTCATTCATAAATTTCGTCAATCCACTATCATTGGCGGGAATATCACTGGGCCAGTATTTGTGAGTGCTGAATCCAAGCTTATACTCGTTGGATCGATTTTCTCATATGCTGTTGCCAGAGGAAATTCTTATGATATTTCGTTTGTGTCTATTGATCAAAATATCTTCGATTTGGATTCTGCAATCGGCGATTCTTTGGCTATTTTACATCAAAACAGGACATTTTTGAGTGTCGTTATGCCGATTGAAAGTTATTCAATATCCATTAATTCCACTGATATTTCTTTGACTGATATTAACTCTGTGAATTATACAAACGATCCTTGTTTTAGAGCTACGACATGTATTGGATGTGATTTCACTTATTCTTCCATTCCGTCAGGGAGATCTCTGACTGTGGGTTCCACGATTTCTCTAATTTCTTCTATCATGGTTGGCGGTGATTTTGTCCATTATGTTACAATAATCAAAGAATCTCAGGATCTTGGGGATATTATTTTGAATCCCGGCGATATATGTTTCGGCTCTAATTCATTTTCAAATGCCCCAACAACTTCAACTACATCTGTGAACTTTCTCAAAAGAATTAGATCTATATTTGGAAATGAGGATATTTCTGCAGATAATCGTGAACTTATCGTCACAATGAATGCTCTCATTTCAGATGGATATGAAACCGCTCTTGAAGCTCAAACAGAATCAGCTGACAATCAGTATTTTTCAGCAGGAAACGGTGGAGCTGCAATTGGAACAATATTTTACATGAATTTGTACGATTCTACAAATGTCACAGATTCTTCTAATTATGATATTTCCAATCTATTACTATCTGTCCAACTTAAATTATATTATTACGGGGTGATTGAGATTGTTTATTCATCAGATTCGACTCTTTCTGATAGTACCGATGTTATATTTGATGTTTCTTCATCGATTCAATATTCTACAAATGTTCCATCACTAAATGAAGCTTATTCTGTCCTTTTCGATCCGTCTCATATTTCTTCGAGTTCTGATACTTTCTCATTATCTAAATATATCGAAATGAATGAACTTCATTGTATTCATGGGACTCTTAATGTTTCACAAGATTCTGTGACCTGTGAATGTGATGATCGCTGGCGTGGTGAATTCTGCAACACATGTTCCTTGGCTTATTTTGGCGATGAGGAGAATGGTTGTACTCGGCCTAACTGCCGAGGAAGATGCAAAAACAATGATGGTCGTTGTATTGTGATTTCTGATGATGCTACTATCTGTGGCTGCAATGAACTATTTTCAATTGACTCGAGTACTGCAATTATCCCATACAAAACCCAAACAGTCACCGAAACTATCCAATCAAGCGTTGATCCTTCCTTTTTAATGACACACCAGGCCCTTATGGCGATGTGTGAAGTCAACATTCACAGTGACGCCTTTTGGATATCAAGTGGGGTCAGTATTTGGGGCTCAATGAGTATTCCTTCGGGGGCTACACTCGGCATTGAAGGCGAAATGTTCGATTTTGGACAGGGTTCTCATTTTTATACAAGTGAAATATTATCTTATTCCGAACAACTTAGCTTCTCAAGTACTAATTCTGAAATTACATGGGTGAAAATTATGTCAAATTTGGATTCTGATAGCACATCGACTTCTAATATTATGTTTGGCGTTAAATCTTCAGCATCAAGTTCTTCTTTGTCCAATGATTCTTTACAATCTGCTGCTAAAGGTATTTTTTTTGAACATTCTGCTTGTGCCGTTGCCAATACCAGTAATTATTATACTGTTGCTCCAACAATCGACCAAGTATTTCACAGTTGTGAACGTGGTTTCACGTCTGTTTTCATTCCTGACGAATCTTTGAAGGATTCTGAAGGAAATTCAAGACAATTGTATAACAATATCGATTCTGTATTTGAAGTTGTCACTGAATTTTTACCCGAAGACTGTCAATCTGATAATTCTAACTGTTATTTCGAGTGGTTCGTGTGGAAATGGCTCCTTTTTGGTGACACTGTCAGCAAATTAAAGATATACAAGGGAACGATTGAGTTTTATGATTATGAAAATGATTATTTGGGTAATCTTGTTCCTATTAACCCCGATATTCCTTCTCATTTCAAGTTATTTATAGATGATTCCCCATCTTATCCCTCTGATTGCTCTTGTTGTGATCACCGATTAATCATTCAAACAAGCGTTTCAACTTTATTGTTTAGCGTGATTGCTCAAATAAGTTTTTATCGCGATGGTAAATTGACTGTCGATTATCAATTTGATTCATCACTTGATTTCGCATCAGCTATTCTTCTTGAACTTTCTGTCTTTGGGAAATCTGTTCCTCCTCCTCCGTGGCCAGAAATAGAATATGTCACCGATTACTCATCTAAATTGGGATGCGGGGACTTTTCTTCATCTTCAACCGATTCTTCAAGTTGTCCCCTTGTTGAGTTCACTATCGCTTTAGTTCCCTCGCCCAATGATATTATTTTTGACATTGGTTCCGAGGTCTGTGATCCACCGTGCATTAACGGTCTATGCCAGGGATCTATTTGTGAATGCAGTGTGAGAACAACCGGAGATCAGTGTGACCAATGTGTGGGTGGATGGATAACCGTCAATGAAGACTCTCCTTGTTCATATCCAAGTTGTCTATTTTTAGATGAATGTTCTAATCATGGAACATGTTCTGGCAGTTTGGTAACTGGAGAACAGAAATGCATATGTGACGATGGATATGTTGGAGAACAATGTGAAATCACAACTCCAGATGTCGGATGTGGATCGAATGGGTGTTCGAATGGCGGATTATGCTTTTCTGGAGTCTGTTATTGCCCTGAAGGTTTCTCTGGTGACTATTGTACTGCTCTTGAATGCATTGGAGGTTGTTCTGAGGATATTGGCGGTGGTGAGTGCGATACTCTACGTGGTTTATGCGATTGTAATGATTATTTCAGTGGAGATAACTGTGAATATTATACTCTTGATGATGATGTTTGTTTATACGGCGTTTATGACTCGAAGACATTGATTTGTGACTGTGAAACCTTGTATAGCGGATCGCATTGTCAATGTGCAACCAATTCTTCAGGAGAATTATGCAATGGACATGGGTTTTGTGCTAAATTTGGATGCATATGTAACGAGGGATATTCTGGAACAGATTGCAATATTGAACGATATCCGGAAGTTCAAAGTGTTGAAATATCATACTCCAAAGGAAATATTATCCTTACTTTTGAGAATGAAATTAAAATTGTGGGGTTGGATTCAGAAAACATTGTATTTTTTTCCGTTGATAATATCATTCAATCTGATTATTATGGATTTTGTAACTATGAATCCACCAATGATGGAGGGCTAAAAGGCTTTAATTATCTTTCTCGAGCTTCTCTGATGTCGGACAAAATACTCACAATTTCGCTAGGTGGTTGGAGTATTGTTGCTCCTGGTTTCTCTTTCACTCTTTCTGACAATATAGTTGATAAATACACTCAAGCGCCCATTCCAGAACCTTTAACAATCACAATATCCTCCGAATCTCTTCCTCCTTTTTCTCCACCAGTGATTCCCTCATCCATGATTCCAACCATCATCCCCATTCAAAGAGATCTTTTGATTCGTACAGGAGCTCTTGAGTATCAAGGCTTTGGAAGACCAGAAATGCAATGGACATTGGTCATTGATGTATCAAATGAAAATTCATATACAATCCAACTTGAGGAATTGTTATCAAACCACTCTTCTTCTCTCTCTTCCTCCTCAAGCTCCGACAGTGCAACCTTCTGTGCTCCACCATATAGTTCTTTTGTGGTTATTCCAGCTGAATTACTTACAAATCTCTCGAATAATGGACTCGATGAGCTCTGTATAAAGCTCAGGATGAAGAATTTCTTTTCTGTAAGCTGGTCTGAACATGTTTTTGTCATTTCTCTTGTTGATTTGAGTGATTCTTCATCAACAATCACAGGTGGTTTACGTGGGGGCGTTGAACAACTAATTTTAGAAGCTAATCCGACATCCATACCGATTTCCTATCCTGTTCGAGTTCCTGTTACGATGGATATTCGTGGATCGTCACCGATATTCCCATATAAAGGTTATGAAGTAGGTTTTTTTGAGGAATCAGATCGGTATCGGTATGAATGGGAATGTTACAATGTTGACACTGGTGATTATATCACTTCTGAGTTTATTCAACTCCACTTTGACCCATATTTTGGTGAGGAAGGATCGTACGAGTGTTTTATTCGCGTCTTTAAGGGTTCTGATTCAATTGAAGCTTGCTATGAAACCTCAACTTCACTTGTTCTAACATATCCTCCTTTAATGTTGTCAATTACGGACAATGTTTGGAATCGCACGGTTGTGGCCGGTGAGAAAGTTGAGGTTACGGCTATTTTGAGAAACTCTGAAATTGGAACATCGTATGCTTCATCGTTCTTCACAAAACAAAATACATCAGCAAGTTGGTATTGCTATCGAAAAGAAGACTCTGAAGAAGGAAATGGAGAAAATGTTATTTTGGTTCAAGATGGATGGACATTGAAATTTATTCTTCCCGATTATGTTCCTGAACAATATTACTTAGTGTGTTCATGCATTGCTTGGATGGAAGACAAATCTCTTGGCTCGACAATCGATGTACATTTTACAATCTTGCCTTCAGATATTAGAACTATTGATGATTATAACAAGGAACAAGAGGCTGTTAATGAATCCTTAAAGGTCTCAATTCTCAATGATAATGACACCATTGATGGATATCGGTTTGAGTATTTCTCTAAAATTGAACATTATTCCTCATTGGCTAATCTAAATATAGCGTGGAGCCTACCAACTTTTGAGGAAGCAGCTCAGAGTTTCTCATATTCTAATTTTGGAGTGTTATCGACATCTGAGGAAGAAGAAGAATCAGAGTCCGAGGAAATATTATCATCATTGTTGCAAAATCCACGAATAGAAAATGTGAGCTGGCTTTCTGCGCAAAACCATGGAATATTAAAACTCTCTCAGCTTCAAAATACCTCAGCAGATAACTTTGTCTTCCAATTAACAATATCTGACTCTGGAAATCCCAATTCTGACACTGATTCTAAGACTGATTCTGAGATAAATATAGAATTTATGACGAATATTCTGAGGAATGACATTATTCCACCACAATACATGTTTTTCTTACCAACCAAACTGATTAACGAAGGATTTTACATCACTTCTGATCTGATTGAATACTCCCAATATGAATATACATGTTCCTCTTGGATTTTCAAACATTACGATATTGACAATGTATATTTAGATCTTTCGAATATATTCCTCTTGCTTGAGAATAACGATAATAATTCTGATTCTGATTCCGCTTATTCCGATTTTTATCCTATTTTAAGAACTTGTGAGGATGATAGTGAGATTGAATTTGCTTATATGCAACCATCTGTCGCATTCCATATCGAGCGTATAAATAATGATTCGGGTGTTCCTTATCAGTTTGGTCTATATTTAAATACTGAGAAACTATCAATGATGTTATATTCCTCATCAACTAACGGAGACACTCCCTTTTATATCCCTTGTTTGCTATTAATAGATTCTGATTCTGATTCTGATTCTGATTCTGATTCTGATTCTGCTGATGAGGATCTAACGGCTTCGATAAGTCTATTTTTATATTCAGATTCTGGTAATATGTTTGGAATTGAGAAATCGATCACTTTTAACCAATCTTCAACAACAATTACCAAGATAAAAATGCCAGCTTCTTCATCCACTTCCTCCATGACCAGTGTGGCACCGAAAACATACCCAAATATGTCAATAGGATCTATTTTTGAATATATTTATGTTATAATGCCGACTGTATTCTTTGATTTGAGGAAAAATGAACAAATTAGAGATCTCAATACCTTTTCGTATGCGTTACATAATGTTTCCGCAGTTTTAAATGAATTGTATTCCAAGGCTTTAGATTTCCATAACTTATTCGAAATATACACCGATCCTGATTCTGATTCCGATGTTTTAATTTTATCCGCTCAAACCGCCCCATTCTCACCAGTTTCAAATGAGGAAGAAATTGATGTTTTTCTGCATTCAACCATGATGTTTGTTTACAATCATATTTTGAGTTTTTCTCATTATCTTTGTTCTCTACTCGATTTTGAACATTTACATGAAGTTTTATTGCATATTTGGAGTATTTCTGAGGCTATGCTCAGGAAAATCGATGAATTAGAATCAGAATGGCACCCCAATTTCACTTCTGATCTTGAAAATGAGAATATTATTCGATGGTTGGATATTTTTGAGTCTCTAATTCCTTATCCGTTCCCATTTCCCAATGAAAAATCCCCACATGAGGAACAGATTTTTAGTATAAGACAATTATTGATTACAAACCTTGAATTTGAAATTGAACATCGACATTTGCACGAAAATATCATTGGGAACAAAATTATTTCGACTTCTGAAATTTTAATGAAATCCAAATACTCATTTTCAAGCTTAGTTGGAGAATCTTCGGAGATTTCTTCATCGTTAACAACAAATGATCTAAATTTAGAAATTGAGAATGATCAAAAGAATATCGGCACTATTCAATTGTTTTCGGAGATTTCTGATTCATCAGAAAATGCCGATCGTGATGTTACAGATTCTTCTTTCCCATTTATTTTGCAAGAATCAATCCTCAATTTAATAATTGGAGCCTTATCTCGCGTGGATTATTTGCCTCCGAATTTTAGTGAGAAACTAAACTATAAATATACATTTGGTAGCTTATTCGATCTCTTTGCATCTCCTCTTGTCCTATCAAATCGAGTATATAATGATGACACTGATTCTGAATATTCATCGGAACAATCTATTTTTGTTGGATCAAGTTGTGTCGGAGTAAGTTCAAATGTTGATGACGCATGTCCCTTATACAATGTATTTACTGATAAGTTCTTTATGTTTATTTCCTATGGTTCATTGAATGAGCTCTCTCCGTTTATTAGTTCCAATATTAACGATTCCGATTCCGATTCTATTTTTATCTCAAATGATATTCCTTCATTCCCTTGGGCTTATGTCGATTTGATGAGTTTAACGGGTTCTGACATCGATTCTGAGGATGATCAAGATAGAATTTCCTGTGCATCACAATGTATAACCATTTATTTTATGCTTGATTTTAGCAAATTGAGTTCTGCTGAAATTGAAAGTTTTGATATGAAATCATTTATTGATTCCCATACTTTCTCACCAGTTCTATTATTAGAAACAACATCACAATCTGATTATTCATCCGCATCGTCATATTTATCTGATCCTGAATCAATTGAACTTGAACTTGATTTTTCCCTTGATGATCAATCTTTCTCACTGTTCCAAATCGATTTGTCCAATTTTAGAATCTCAAATTTAACTTCGAATTCGGATTCGGGTTCTTCTTTGGAGATTTCATCAAATATTGTTGATATTTTAATTGATAGTAATTCCAAGTTGAGTGATTCTATTTTTGAAATCCAAAACACATCTGAGGATGGAAATTATCTCCCGTATTGTTGGGCATTATCGGTGTCAAAACCAGGATTATATTCTATATTTATCACTGAGAAAGAGGAATCAAAAAGAAATTTAATTATAATTTGGACGACTTCCATCTCTGCTGGAGTGATATTTTTAGGCATTTTGCTGTTCTTCCTCATCCGCAAATATTGTATATTTAGTTCTAAATTTAGTCTTCCCATTGATGTAAATCCTGATGGTATTGTACAGTATAGGTCAACAAGTCTTCCAAAGAAGGAAAATTCATCGGGTTAAAAAAGATCAAGACATGCCTGAAATTTGACAAATTGATATTCTTAATGTTTCTCTCAATAAAATAATTTTGCTAACACTTTTTTTCACGGTATCTCCACAATGTTAATCGTCGATAGTATCGACGAACCCCAGTATTAAACGATATCAACACTCTTAATCCAATCATCTTCAAGCTTCACCGATTTCAAACCAGACGGAGAACTAGATAATAAAGACAAAGATCCTTTTGTATCTCCTTCGATTATATTACCAACACCTTTATCCTTTATCTTGGCAAGCTGAGCCTTCACAATATCGCACTGATTTCTTAAATGTGTATTTGAATGGACCTGAGTTGGATAAGAATGACATTATGAACTACAATTCAATAGTTACCAATGATTGGAACTCCTTGGATTTGGAAGTCAAGCTCTATAGATATAATGTGATAATCGTCACTCTTTCTCTCATTGGAAGGGGACATGAGATCCGAATAAAATTCAACTATCCAAGGCATATTTGAGTTGATTTAATGACATTAGTCAGTGGAGGAAACATTCAGTGAAGCTTGTTAAGCATGATGTAATAAAATAACATAGCCTGAAAGAATATTAATGATATTATGGATTTTAGAAATAAGAAATATACAATCAATCACTGTATCATGTACTACAGTGCAACCATCGTACAATGGGAACTCCACGAATGGAAGTATATGAGAGGAGCGGATTTTATATTTTCATAGACATACATTTATATTGGTATTCATTACATACTCTTGCATTCCTTACGTACTCTTATCCCAATCTTTCTTTAAATCAACACCCTTAAGATCATCTCCAATGGTGCCAATTGAACCGCCATAAATCTTTCGTTGTTGTGCAATAATATCGTCAATGGATGGACATTTCCACCCTTCTCCAATCTTTGGAAGAAGAGGTTTGATGGATTGAACTTTATCACAGGCTTCATGAACACTCATACGTTCATCAATATCAACCTTTGTCAATCCTTCGAATATTTCATTCAGACAGGAATAAACAGGCTTGAACTTACCACTTTCGATGGTCTTGAGGGTTCTGAAAAGACGAGAGTTGGAGAGTTTTGGACCCATATCATTTTTAATCAACTCTTTGAGTTTCTTGACAAATAGAATCTCCGAGTCAAGTTTTTGTAATACTGGTATTTGAAGGAAAGGATTACATCCCTCGAACATGGTGAGGATTGTCAGACCGAGTGAGTAAGCATCACTCTCTTGGCTTTGAATTCCTTCGAGAGCTTCGCATGAGTTGTACACAAGGGTTCCACAGATGGAGCGTTTGGGTTTGGATTTGTGTTTATCTTCTGTAATTTCAGATTTGGATATATCTACAAAGCTCTTGGAAGTTGTGGAAGAGGAGATGGAGTCGTGGATCTGAGCAAGACCAAGATCAGAGAGGACAATGGTGCAATCGATTGTCTTGGGTTCAACACGAACAAGGAAGTTGTCAGGTTTGATGTCGCGGTGAGCAAGGCTTCGTTTGGCCTTGAACACCTCAGAAAGACACTCGATCATTCCAACACACAGTGCACTCACTCTCAGAGGATCAAGAGTCATGGGGTCAATGCGAGTGGAGCTTGAGTCAGAGTCAGAGTCAGAGTCAGAGCCTGAGTATTCAGAATCCTTGTCTTCTAACACAGTTCTTGAGATGGAATGTACCTTCTTCCCCTCAGCACACCAACTCCTAGCAAAGTCAATAATACTGCCCCCAATACAAAACTCCATCAGGAAGCCAAACACACCTTTGTAATCCTCATCAAGAAGGTCAAGGATATACAGAGGACGTGGGATACGGTTGAAACATTTGGGATTCGTAAACAACTGGAGTTGCACTTTAAACTCTTTACGACAACTTTTCACAACCTCTTCATCGGCAACTTTTAACATCTTCTTCAGTACACATGTGATATGAACGTCTTTAACCTCCACAAGTTGCACTTCACCAAACCCACCCTTTCCAATCGTGCACAATGGAGTGATGGAAGAGGCAGAAGTTAGCGTCATGGATTCAACTTTTGGCACATGACGAGAACAAGATGTCGAAGGATCATCGGAGGATGAGGAACCTATCTGGCCATGTGGATGTATTGAAGATCTTTGTACAACAGTATCTGATGATACACTCGATTTTGTTTCAGAAACTTTAACATTATTTTGAGTTCCACCTGATTCAGATTTCGAAAAATCTTGTCCAATTGGAGGTTTGATATCACCGAACAAACAAAAATCATAGCCCATGATTCGGGAACACTTCCAATAGATTATGATACCTCCAACAATCAATCCAACTGCACCCAGAGTGATAATCCACCATAGTTTGGAGGTGTATTCCCCATAAAAAATAATATTCTGAGTTGTACAATCATCTCCTTTGTATAGACTACGACACGAACACTCAACATATGATGCTCCAACTTCAAGCACAGCCATTCGATACGGATCATTCTCACATACAGAACAACGAGATATGTTGGATAATGATGTTGACGATTTTAAACCAATTTCAACAGAATCATCAGAAAGAGTAGGTTGGGAAGATGAAAACTTAGAAAATGATGAAGAAGAAATGAAAGCACATTCTCCATTTTCATTAGCTGCATATCCAATATCACACGCTTTCACACATGACCCAGTGGTTTTGTCAAGGTAGTACCCATTCCAGCATTCGACAGCCCAACGATCGGGATACACTTCACGACACACTTGGAAAGAAGAAGAAGACACGGACGCGGAACAATGGCATGTTTGGTCAGAATATGTCACGGATGACAAGTTCGTGAATTTGGTCTGGAGAGCACTCACAACATTGTCAATGTTACAAATAGAATTACCACTGATGTCAAGGGTTGTGAGAGTATCCGCGGGGAATAGATCAGAGGTGATGAGAACTGACACGTCCGAGATGGAGTTATTGGAGAGATCAAGGGATGTCAGCTTGAATGGTTGTGTGGCAGAGTCTCCATCGGCAATCGGGGTCAGGTCGAGCACATCACTCACAGCACTCAAGTTACATCCACTCGCAGATAATGATTTTAGACCAGAATCAATAGTTCCAAATGTCACGGCCTTCGCCAGGATCTGGATAACCAGCTTATCGTACTCGTATGAATCGTTCACATTACTCAAGTCATACCCATCAACAGTCAGAGACGTCAATGAAGTGGCATACTCAAGACCTTGCAGGGTCGTGATGGAATTCACAGAGGATAAAAGCATATCGGTTGCAACAGTATTCAACGAAAATGATTCATTATTTTTGATATCCAATGGACATGATAACTTGGAACGCATCGTGGCAACACTGATGATACCAGAGTCAAGATCACCATTTCCATCGGGCAAACACTCATTAATCAGATACCGTCGAACATTATCATCATGAACAGTGTAACATGTAAGATCACCATTACTCACGGAACCAC
>BQXS01010819.1:0-14898 GCA_024181965.1 Aduncisulcus paluster
CATCAATCATCCGTTGTGCAGCAAGTCTCTCCTGTTCGACAATCCTTTCTTGATCCTCCTGAAAACTTCCACCCGAAGAATCACTTTGCTCATTGTCTTGAGAAGGTTTATGATGATGAGATTTCTGCTCTGAAACTTCCGAACTCTGATCGAGGGTAACTGACCTTGATCCGTATGAAGCAGAGGAGGGCGATTGAGAAGGGGATGATTCTGGATGTTGTTTAGCATGATGATGAGAAGAGTGAGGATTAGGCCTATGGCGATATGTCGAAGTTTTCGGTTCATATTGATCTTTTTTAGCGATTTTTTGCATTTTTGATTCTGAATGTGAAATTTGATCGGGTTTGATTCCAGCTTTCAGATGTTTTGATGTTGAGATCGATTGGCTTTCTTTTGATGTATCTTTGGATTTTTTTGAACTACTCTTTTGACTAATATGATTATCATGTGAATCTTGTTCACTTTTTTCTTCTTCCTCTTTGCTTGCAGATTCATCTTGCATGATGTCATAAAGAGCACGAAGAGTAGGGCAAGTTGTTGTTGACAAAGTTAATAGACTCGCCGATTGGTCATGAGAAATGTTTTCAGTATCTTTATCGATTGGAATCGAGATATCTCCTGCTTTGAAATAGAGAAAATAGTTCATTAGCAATTTCAAATTGCACTAACTTAGTGTACCTTGAAGTTAGGAAATTGGTTTTGAAATGGATGAAAAATAATAATACATACGTTGATTTGGCATTATAAGTATATTTTAATTTGTTTTTCCTCAAATAAAATTATTAATAATATTTCTACCCCACAAAAAGATCAAGAAATTAATTCTAGTGGCAAAATCAAGCAATATTCACTATAGTAAAAAAAGTTATCAAAATGAATTATCATTGCAATTTGATTTATAGCTATATCAAATTATGTCCTAAATATGATAGAGAGTTACAACACTTTGATTCTCCAGCGTGAAATATAAAATTTTATAAATCTCTGACTGAAAAGATGAGCATAATAAGTTAATGTAATTGTCATTATACCCATCAAACTCTTGAATTCTTACGTTTTGACTTTTTGAATCGAATATTATACATAAAATTTAATTTTCTCATTTCGTAATGCAAGGGTGGCCGAGTGGTCTAAGGCGTGCGGTTCAGGTCCGCATGGGAATTATCCCGCGCGGGTTCGAATCCCGCCTCTTGCATTTTTATTGAATCCAACTAGCATTCACCACAACTCTTGAAATTATAAGAAAAAAGGGAAAAGCTTGATGCAAATATATTATTTATTATCGATTGATAATGAAAATATCAGTTGAATGTAAATATGAAAATTGAATTGAAAAGCAGAATCTATTCAATAGATCTGTTGGAAAATCTATATTATTTAAGTATAAATATTTATATATCGTATCTGTCTGTGTCCTTGACTTTTTTCTTTGCTTGTTGGGCATCAATGCTCAACCCCTTCTTGGAGATATAGAACAGGGGTCGAAGGAGAGCAAAAGCTCCCAAAACCACCAACCCAGTACAAATTACAACCCATGCAGCTCCTGAAGTTAAGGTAGGGACGACGATTACAATAATGAGACAAACATACACTGTGAATGGTATTCCATATCTCAGACTAATATTGAATACGAAATGAGAACCATTCCCTTGTATTTCATCCTTGATATGGTTTGAGAGTGTGACGAAATCATCCTTCAACACACTTCTGAATCCTTTATATACATCTTTCACGCTACCAGTGTGTTTCATCATCATTGCATGTTTGATTAGATCAACTCCAACATCCCACAAGACACAAGACACAATTCCTGTCATTGCACTTCGGACAAACGAGAATGAATTGAGTTCCTGGAACTCAGTGATAATCTGAGGAATGCACATACAGACGGAGAGAAGTAATTGCAGATAACTATGACATCTATCCTTTCCATCGGCAAGATACTGTTGAAATAATGTCCTAAGACCTCTCTTCTTGAATAAAACCCTCTTGAAATTAGCCCAACGTGTTGTCAGAATGAGTGATACGACATTTCCTTGGAATAGAACAATGATAAAACACATTTGTTGAATCATTTGTTCAAGCACATGGACCAAAGAATACACAACCAAAATGACAACGGACACAAAAAGGCCAAGAATTGACTTGTAGTGATCGTGCTGAGCCTGATAGAAAGTATCCTGGAGTTGCAGAAGGGAACTCTGGAAACGTTGCTTTGCTCTCGAAAGAGATTCTTTCCCAGTGCCAGTTGTAGAGGTCGATTCTGCTCTTTCTGCCTTCCGATCTCGTGTGTTCTTCCTGCTTCTCGTGTTTCTTCTTGACTTTGAAAGTAATCCAAAACGACGAGAAGAACTTGAACTTTTGTAGAGAGAAGGAACCATAAAGGTTTCCAGAAAGTTTTTTTCAAGTTCCGATTCCTCAGAATCTATAATTGATGAATCTTCAGACCTTTCTTCCACGTCTTCTTCATCTTCTTCCTCCCCATCACACTCATCCAAGTCATTATTGAACTTTTCATGGAAACTTTCTTCAAATTCCACCATTCTCACTTTTCTTCGAACACATCGTTCCCAGCATGCTCTTTCTTTATCCACAGAATGGTACACACCACATACAACATCTTCTCCGAGGGAGCAGAGCATATGTTCGAATAGTTGAGCCATTCCAAACAATACAAACACTTGAACATGCACCCACGACCGAAGATAATGGAAGAGGGACGAGTATGTCAGTGAAAATGGAGAGGAACCTGGGAGGAGGATCAAAGGAATTACGAGAACTGGGAGGAAGAGAAGGATGTTTAACATATGGTGGGAAACAGAGAGTGAGAATGAAGAAAGAGAAAAGGCAGAAGAAGGAGAATTTGGTTTATCTTCATTCTTGGATTTAATAATCTGTTTTTGAAGTTGTTTAGTTACTTTGGATTCCCTTCCAAGAGTAATAGCTGAAGTTGTTTTGGTTGTCAAAAGTGGTGCAGTAGCTATAGTAGATGAATTTTCATGTTTTTTTGAAGGTATTGGGTTGCAGTGTTTCAATTTTTCATCATAATAATTTTTAGCCATTTGCGATTTGTTTTTTCGTTCTTTTTCGATTCTATATTGTTTAATAAGCTCTTTTTCTTGTTTTTTTCTTGATGTAATCCATTGAAAAAAATGAATTCCAAGTGATACTAATGAATTGAGTAAAAAGAACAAAGACAAAAAGATATATCTTAATAATGCAATGGAAAATAAAGATACTATAAATAATATGCTTGGTTCTGAATATTTCATTGCTTCCCAACACGCAGATAAGCGGTTATTGGAGGCTTTTAAATGCGTAATATGTCTTTCTGCCAAAGAAGCCATTTCCTCCTTTTGACATTCTATTTCATTCCCCTTTGTTGAATCAACGCCCAGTTCATGATTTTTCATCGTTAGAAGCCAAATTGTAAATCCAATTTTGAGATAGCCCTGATTGATTTTGTGAAAATAATCAATATAATATTTTAATTAAAAATGATCTGAACTACAAATACATTGATAAAAATCAAATAGTTGGTGTGATTAAGCACTCTTCCAAAATGAAATCCTGTTTTGCTCGCTTTTGTGAATTAGATGCCTCATAAAACCTTTTCTTCAGATTGTCCTACTGGATGTACTGCTATTTTAGGCAAACCTCGCCTTATTGCTGAAGGAGAACGTTGTTTATATTGTGAGACTGCTGGGTGCCAAAAAGGATGCCCTGCTGATTGTTCTCCAAAAGATTTCATTAGAGCTATTGAACTTGGTACTCCTCATGATTTTTCCCGTGCTGCTGGTATGATTCTGTCCAAGAATCCTATCGGTTCATGCTGTGGTGCTATTTGTCCCGATAAGTTCTGCCAATTGAAATGTGCTCGTCGTAAAATGGACACTGCTATTGAAATTCCCAAGACTCAAAGTTCTATCATTGCCAAGGCTGATAGTTTAGGAGTTTTCCCAAAGTTTGAAAAACCAAAGATGAATGGAAAGAAAGTTGCCATTATTGGAGCTGGACCCTCTGGTCTTGCTTGTGCTGCTGTTCTTGGACAGCGTGGATACAAGGTTGTGATCTACGATAGTAACACTGAGTGTGGTGGAGCCCTCCTTCAGATTCCTAAGGAGAGGTTGAACCGTAGCCACCTTGAACGTGATATAAAATTTATTCTTTCCCTCGGTGAGAACGAGTTTAAAGCTGGTGTCACAGTTTCCAGCCCCGAAGATCTTATCAAGGAAGGGTTTGATTCCGTTGTCGTTGCTGCTGGTTGTCAAATCCCCCGTAAACTTAGATGTGAAGGTGAAGAGCACGCTATCAGTGCTGTTAAGTTTTTGACGATGCCATTGGCCGAGCAGAGAGATCTTGTTAAGGGTAAGAGTGTTGCTGTTATTGGTGGAGGCGCTGTGATGGTTGACTGTGTGACCACTTCTCGTAGACGTGGCGCTGATGACATTCACGTCATGTATCGTCGTACCATTAAGGAAATGCCCCTTTGTTCTGATGAACGTACTGAGTTACTCGAGGCTGATGCTCAGATCGTTACTCGTACTATCCCCAAGCGTATCTTAGAAGGAAAGGGTATCGAGACAATCCGTGTTAAGATGGGAACTCGTAGCCAAGGAGCTAAGATGTCCATTGTTGAGGGAAGTGAGTACATGTGGCCCTCTGTTGATGTAGTCATTGTTGCTGCGGGTTCTTCTCCCAACAAGGAGTTGCTTGAGAAGGTTAAGGGTACTCCCGGTGTATTCGCAGCTGGAGACTTTGTCTTTGGCTCTTCCACCGCCGTTGAAGCCGTAGCTGTTGGTAAGGAATGTGCCGCTGATGTTGATGAGTATATCACTGCCGTCAGTGTCTATGGCAAGGATAGTAAGGAGGCCAAGGAACACGAATGTGGTCCTAGACTCTGCCGTATGCTCACTGAGCCCACTGATAACGAACATGTCCACTCTGAAATCCGTATCGATGGATGGAACCCCACTCCCGTGCCCTTAGACCACAACTTCATGGGAATCCCTCTCATTAACCCTTTCGTGCTCTCTGCCTCTCCTCTCACTGACTCTTACGAGAACTGTAAGAAGGCCTACGAGGCTGGTTGGGCTGGATGTGTCCTTAAGACTGCCTTTGATGGTCTTCCTATCCACATCCCTGAGTCTTACATGACCAAGTATGGCTCTCGCACCACTGGTAACTGTGATAACGTTTCTGGAAGACACTTGTCCCAGATGGTCGAGGATATCAAGCGTCTCGTAAAAGAGTTCCCTGATCGTATGACTGTTGGTGGTACTGGTGGTCCTGTCACTGGTGATGACGAGTTCGACAGAGCTGGATGGGTGAAGAATACTCACATTCTTGAAGATGCTGGTGCTCACGCTGTCGCTTACTCTCTCTCATGTCCTCAGGGAGGTGATGGATCTGAAGGTGCCATTGTGAGTCAGAATGCTGAGCTCAGTGCTAAGATTGTCGAATATGTTCTTGCCGGATGTAAGAAACCCGAAGTTCCCAAACTGTTCAAGCTCACTGCTGCTGTGACATCCATCAAGAAGATTGTCGAGACCATTAAGAAGGTGTTCGATAAGTATCCTCACTGTAAGGCCGGCATTACCCTTGCCAACAGTTTCCCCACCGTGAACTTCAAACCAACTCAACGTGAAGGAAGAGTTTGGGAGGATGCCATCATGTACGGTGCCCACGGTGAGGGTGTCACTGGTATTTCATATCTCTCATTGACATCTGTGTTCGGACTCGGAGTCGACATTGCCGGAAATGGAGGTCCCTGCAACTATAAGGCTGCCGCTGACTTCCTTGCTCTTGGATGTGGTATTGTCAAGTTCTGTACTGCCCCAACTATTTTTGGATACGATTGGATCAATGAGCTTTGCAGTGGTGTGAGTCATTTGATGGCCCATCGTGGTATCAAGAGCGTCAAAGAGCTCATTGGATGTGCTGGTCCCGAGCCTGTGTGTGACTTCATGGAGATCAAGGAGAAGAAGAGAATCCCTGTCCTCGTGAGACCCCAAGACTGTGTCTTGTGTGGCAATTGTCACTACTGTCCCAATTTGGCCTTTGGTATCGGTGGGTTCCATAAGGTTGACCCATACAAGTGTGTTGGATGTGCTGAGTGTGTCCTTATGTGCCCAAGCCAGTGCCTTGAGATGCAAGAAAGGCCTGAGGGTGTGCCACAACCAGACCATGGAAGGAAGGAAGAGAGGAAAGAATAAGAAAATCTTATCAATATTCATACGTATCTAGTTTTTTACTTATCGTCTTTAAATCTCGATGTTTGTAAGATATTTATAATATGTTAATAAAATAACATCCGCTAATTAATATTGGCTGTGATCCGATCAAGAGTCTTGAGTCACTCGGACTCCGAAATGGTAAAATTTTCTGTTCAATTTCCTTTTGCAGAGAACCAAAACAATTAGAAATAACTTATTTCAAATGAGTATAATAATACTTTTAATGCAAAAATATTATGAAAATATTAGTTGAAAATGTTTCCAAGTACATGTGAATCCGGATATGGGAAAATTTTATAATCGTGTTTAGAAAAAAATAGCCGGTAAAAAATTTAAAATGGATATTCAATCAATCATTTTTTAAACTTATTGACTTATTTTATTTCATATCATAACCCGAGATAATCTCTAAAAATAGAAACACCAGATGCACGATCAAATTAATGTCATGTTGAAAATTGAATTTTTTGTTACAACATAGTGTAAAAGGAATTAAAAAATGTTTCCAGGACAACCAGGAATGGGGCAACCCCCAATGGGAGGAATGATGGGATCCGGTATGGGAGGACCAGGAATGATGGGACCAGGAATGGGAGGACCAGGAATGGGAGGACCAGGAATGATGGGACCAGGAATGGGAGGACCAGGAATGGGAGGACCAGGTATGGGAGGACCAGGCGGTATGGGAGCTGCTATGGGAGCTGCTATGGGTGGAGCCATGGGTGCCGCTATGGGTGGAGCCATGGGAATGGCTATGGGAGCTGGATTATCCTCTTCATTGGGTGCTATGGCTGGAACTTACTCAGCTTTCTCTTCAGCCACTCACTCATGGATTAAGGCTCAGTACGGTTCTTACATGACCACTAACATGATGCAAACTCAAATGAAATTCCGTCAGCTTGACACTGATGGAAGTGGCCAAATCTCTGCTGAGGAACTTGCTCGTTGCTTTAGCCAAGAAGGTTATGAGTGTGGTATTGATATTGCCAAGAAGTTTATCAAGATGTTCGATCTTGGTTGGGCCAAGAACGGACAAATTGGTATGCAGGAGTTCGTTGCCTTGGACGCTTATGTTACTGCCTTAAGACAAGCTTTCCAGGCCTCTGATGTCGACAGAAGTGGTTCTATCGCTTTCGCTGAGCTCCAAGGAATTCTTAGCCGTCAAGGTTTCTCCTACAATCCCATGATGTCCAAAGCCCTCATGATGGCTTATGATCGTCGTAAGGTTGGACAGATTTCTTACACTAGATTCATGGATATGGGTGCTATGTTGGGTCTTTGCAGAACCATCTCCCAGCAGTACGACCCTTCTCGCTCTGGAAAGATCACTCTCACTATGGAACAATTGGTTGCTGTTGTACTTAACTTTGTTTAATTGTAAATGACTGTCAATTTAATTACTTTGATAATAAGTAAAAGGTATTCGATTACCCTATTGAATCATTTTCAATGCTATGAGTCATTGATTTGCGGTGTTTTTTGGTCGATTTGGCCGCCAATCAGGCTGATCGGATCAATCCGCAATTTAGAAGTAATTATGCACTGTTTCTAATTTTACGAAATAAATATAACTATGTATACTGATTTAACATATTCAATATTAATATACATATGTAGATCCTTCGCTGATGAATTTTCAATCCTATTGCAAGATCAGAGTGATATATTATGTTGCTTATTGACTGGCAATTTTTATTTACTTTAAATATAATACAAATTATGTACAAAAATTGACAATTCCATCATTCAAAAGTGCATAAGAAATGTTTTTTATTTTTTCCTTGTTAAAATAGAATATGGATAAAGATATATGGGAAGAAATTGAAAGAAAACATCTTCAAGAAGTCATTTTATTAAAAAAACAAGCAACTGAAGCTCAAGCTAGAGTAGAAGAACTACAAGATACCATTGAGAATGATAATCATATTTCTAGGTTACAAATTATGCATGAATATGAGCAAATTCGTAAAAAAAGATCAGATTTAGAACAAAAAGAATCAGACATGTTATCAGATATCCGTAAAGAAAAAGTTCATATAAAACATGAGAAAGAGAGACTTCTCACAGAGAAAGATGAGCTAGTTCGATACAAAATGCAAATTAGAGAGCGAGTTTCAGAAGAATTTGAGATGTGGAAACGATCTGAAAGACAGCGACTCTTTGACTTTGAAGCGCAAATTCGGAAAAGGGCCATCCAAGTTGAAATTGATGAAGAACGTGTTTCCAAGCTTAAGTCTGAGCATGAAAAACAAATTGCAGTTGCCAAACAACAATCTACTGAATCATTTCAACTGATGCGAGAACTCGCTCAGTGGAAGTGGGAAGCTTCATTGTATTCCGGCGAAGTCAAACGTTTGAAAGATTATATTATATCTCTTGAGAATGAGGTTCGAAAAGAGAAAGAGACTAGTATCTCGTTGACAGCTAAACTTCAATCTAACAGTGAACAACTTGTTGAACTTCGAGAGAGTGTTACTGAGGGGAAACAGCGTGAAAAGTCGTTAAAGCTTGAGCTTGAGCGAGAAAAGGATCGTTTATCCCGTCTTGATCGTATTAGAGAACGAGAGCGTGATCGCTGGTCTTCTCGCTCATATCCATATCCATTGGTTGGTTCTCTTGTGGGAGATGGCACCAAAACATCGAAGAAACGAACTCACGGTCGTCATAGGAAGAGAAAGGGTCACAAATCATATCAGCGTGGGAAAGCTGACACAGATGGTGATAGTTCTCTCATGATTGGTAGTAAGAAGGTGAGGTGGGCAGAGAAGGGACCCTCAGGAAATGGCTTTGAGGGAGAGGAAGAAGAAAGCGGATCTGAATATTCATATTATGACACAGAAAGCGAGGAGATAGCTGTTAAAGGTTCATCAAGAACCTCACAGAAAGATAATGTTGTGGGGTCTAAAAAATCTAAAAAGATGACAGAAAGTATTTCTAAACAAGCTGCTGAAATGTCAACTCCATCGCCTGGAGATGGAACTTCTTCGAAATCAAAGAAACAGTCGAAACAATCTCTCAGAGGCCAAGATAAACAAACTTCAAATGGAATCCCAACCAAAGGAACTTCTAAACGTCCAATTACTCCAATTCGCCCCATTTCGAGTGGTTTTAAACCCCAACCGTCCTCCCCTACCCTTTCCCTGGGCACTTCCTTTGGCTCTGATGATAATGAACCCATATATGACGTGCATGCGGACCAGCTTGAAGCATCAATGGTGCAACCACCGCGCACTCCTTTCTCTGGAATATCCCCCAATACACATGGAGATCCCTCACTCACTACCTTTGACTTTACTGAGGAAATGGATGACGACACTCAACATACTGCTTATAAAACAAAGGATCATGAGTCTCCTTCTCTTGCTAAATCATATATCAAAGCAAAACCATCGCCAAGCCCTTCAGAAAGTATATTCCCTTCAACATTTACTGATGAATGATTGGTAACCCGTGACAACATTCCTAATGTTTAACCTCTGGATGCACTTGTTTGAGTGAATATAAGGGTCAATGTATTTTTTGTGTTAATCAAGGCGGAAAAAACAACGTTAGGCTTGGAGTTAAATCCGAGTGAAGGTTTCACTATTGATAGTAGAACTAACGTAAAGGATCGTAATAATAATGATATGTGTAATGTCTTGTAGCATGATTATTACAATATGGATACGATGATTTTTTACAATTTCTTAAGTATCTGGTAAAATGGTATCTATTATGACTTAACATCCAACCCCCATTAATATTGCACCATTTCATCTTGGCATCATATGTAGGAGATATGTGAGGAACAAGAGATGGAACAGTGGAGAACATGAAAATGAGATAGCACCAACATATGATTCCCCTCTCATGTTCTTTCCTCTTTATAACTCTAAACCACCCATCAAGAAGATCTTTAACATTAGTATAGATTTCAATAGCATGTCTTGGATCACAACATAAGTTGGAGAAGAATCGTAAAACTCTTTCATGATCATCCTCAACAAACTTATCCCCAACAAACTCTCTCTTAACAACATCAAGAACAGGGTGGAACAGAAGCCAAGCTTCAGAACAGATGGATTTGTCAGAGGTTGAATTATCACTTGAGAGGGTGATATATGAAAGAACATACATCCATTTCCCATAACACTTACTATCATTGTATATCCTCAAACAATCTCTGATATATGGTTTAATGAGGGTGAGAATAGAGGATCGAGTTGAAGAAGAGGGAGAGATAGAGATGTTTCTGAGAGTTATTAATAAATATCGAACAATATGATGACCCAACTTCTTCTTGCTTCCTCTCTCAAGAATACGTTTGAAAGTGGGGGAGATCTTTGGAAGGAAGGAATCCCATTTACCTTGAACTTTGAAAGTATAACCCCAACAAATCACACAATACTCTTCATCAACATCTCCTTCCAACACTTCCTCACATCTTGATAGATGAGCAATGAAAGTGTCAATGAGATCATTCAGATCAGGAATAGGGAGATAGATACCATTTCCAGATATAACATGACAAACAAACCACATTAAACACTGAACACAAAGAACAATCTCTCTCTTGTGCTCTTCAATCTTCCTCTTTGATTGGAATGTAAGGAAGACAGAAAGAATATTCTTTCGATGTTTATGATAGAGTCTAGAAGTTGATTTTGGGTCAGGACACTTCTTAATTATACCGACCAAATCGTAGCTTTTGGAAGTTTGATCAAATATAACTCGATGATCAACTTTTCTCCTCAGTTTCGCGGTTTTGAGTTCTTCTTTCTTCATCTTCTCTCCTTCCATCCTCCTATTCTCTTTTTTATGCTTCAATTTCAGTTTCAAAACTTCAATTTCTTTGACTTGACGATCAACCTCTTTCCTCAAATCTTTTTCTTTTCTTTCTTTTTTTGAAGCACTTGAACTTGGCATCTTGGATTCTGATGGATGACTCAAACTATCATCCCAATTTGGTTTTAACACAACAGTTTGAATTGAAGAGTCTTTCTCAACAATGCATCCAGAATCACCTTTATGTTTAGCAAGCTGAACCTTCACAATATCATCAGAGGATGGACATTTCCACCCTTCTCCAATCTTTGGAAGCAAATGTTTGATGGATTGAACTTTCTCACAGGCTTCATAGACACTCATACGTTCATCCATGTCAAGCTTTGTCAATCCTTGGAACACATCATTCAGACAGGAATAAACAGGCTTGAACTTACCACCTTCAATGGTTTTTAAGGTTCTAAAAAGACGAGAGTTGTGGAGTTTTGGACCCATTCCTTTCATGATAATATTCTTAAGTTCAGTTACAAAATCTATAGGATTTGAAATTCCTTTCAACATAGGGATTTGAACAAAAGGATCTTGACTCTCAAATACTGCAAACAAGGTCAAGCCGAGTGAGTAAGCATCACTTTTTTGGGATTGCATTCCTTCGAGAGCTTCACAGGAGTTATACACAAGAGTTCCACAAACAGAGTGCTCGGGCTTAGATTTAACATCCTTGGGCCTGGAAGAAGCAATAAAACTCTTGGAAGTCGTGGAAGAGGAGATGGAGTCCTGGATTTGAACAAGACCGAGATCAGCAAGAACAATAGTGCATTCTTCATCCTTCGGATCAACACGAACAAGGAAGTTATCAGGCTTAATGTCTCGATGAATAAGGTCGGGCTTGGCTTTGATCACTTCGGAAAGACACTCGATCATTCCAACACACAATGCACTCACTCTAAGAGGGTCAAGAGTCATGGGGTCAATGCGTTTGGTGCTTGAGTCAGAGCTTGAGTCAGAGCTTGAGTCTTCAGAATCCTCCTCTTCTGCAATACTCTCGGAAGAACATGAGCTTGAAGAGACACACCAACTCTCAGAGGATCAAGAGTCATGGGGTCAATGCGAGTGGAGCTTGAGTCAGAATTAGAGTAAGAGTCAGAATCAGAATCAGAGCTTGAGTCTTCAGATGAGGAGTCATAGTCAGAGAAAGAGTCAGAATCGGAGCTTGAAGAGACACACCAACTCTTGGCAAACTCTTTCACACTGCCCCCGATACAAAACTCCATGCAAAACCCATACACCCCTTTATAATCCTCATCAAGAAGATCAAGGATGAATATTGGGCGAGGAATACGGTTGAAACATCTGGCGTTCATGAAGAGTTTCACTTGCATCTTAAACTCTGAACGACATGCTTTGATAACTTTCTTGTCACCAACTTTAAGCAATTTCTTCAGCACACAGAGTTGAGAAACTCCTTTAATTTTCACAATGTAAATGGATCCGAATCCACCTTCTCCAATGTAACATAAGGATTTCAAATCAGATGCAGATATGAGAGTCATATCATCTTTTTTACGTTTATGTCCGGATTTACCCATAATATGGAATTCGATATCCAGCTGTTCATGAAGAAAAAGAATGAATTGGGATGATGTGGAGGAATATCAAAAAGAAGAAGAAATGTAAAACAAATACGAATAATTCGATCAATAAATATTTTCTAAAATGCATTGACATACTTAAAAATGCGGAAGATAATGAAAAAAATTGCGTTGAATGTAACAAAAACAAAGTCAAAATTGATGACTTTCTCTGAGCTTGCTCAATTTTTGAAATTTGTCGTGGCGTCTTTATTTTATGTTGGAAACAACAAACAACAAACAATTTTTGAAATTTGTTGTTCTCCTCTTCTTCTGTTGTTGATAACTTTCCAATCTCATTGTCATTATGTTATAATTCATGAAGGAATATTAATTTATTCTCTCATAAATATTCCTATATCCCGATCTAGACAACAATTCTTGATATCTCTAGGTCTCAACATGATTTTGAAAACTAAAAAGGGTAAATGTTTTATTACATACATTATAATGGCTGAGAATGATGGTTCTATCCACTTCCTTTGCTTCATTGATGGAACGAATTCAAAATGTCCATTTGACACATATTCTGAAGAGCGTCTGCATTTAAGTTTCTTGAAACCATCATTTAGTATAACAAAAAATATGGAATGGTGATGAAAATAATCCCTATCTTACTGGAATGTACTTTAGTTTAGAGCTAAGCTTCAAGTTCCCATTTTTTAGCAATTTGGTTATTTTCTCTATCATATCTTTTTGAAACTTTGTTTATTGTGCAACATTTATAAGGTAGAATTCTCTTGAACTGATCAAAGCACGATTGATTTGAAACCCGTTCAATGGGATAACAAGTTGTTATCTCGTCTATTTCTTATCGTATGAATGAGCTCCATCATTATTTTGAGAGAAATATTATAATACCAATAAAATTAAATAAAATTTATATAATCAATGATTCAAAATATAGTTTTTTTTTTTTTTTTTTAGAGATTCTTGGTGAAAAAATTAATGTAAAAACGTTTTACTTTTGTTCAAGTCTAGCGACAGAAGAAATCCCACTCTCAAGTCTTGTCTTATAAAGAACATTAGCTGAGGAGTACAGTCCTTCTTTCAGTGAAACCACTAGGAACTGAGCCCTCTTTGCCTCCTTTCTAAGCACTCGTCCAATATTTGATGTATGGGAAAGATCGAGAGCAGCGTCAATCTCGTCCATAATATAGAATGGGGCTGGTTTGACCGTCTGTAGAGAGATCACAAAGGCCAGTGCCAAGAGAGAACATTGTCCTCCACTCAACTCAGACAGAGACTCTTTCCATGTCTCTCCAAGTTTCACCTTAAACTCTACACCTTGCAACAGAATAGATGGGTCGGAGATACATTCCATCAATGGGTCAGATTCTTTACCTCTCTTCCCTCTTCTTTCCTCTTCCTCCTCTTCTTCTTCCTCATCTTCTTCTTCCTCCTCTTCTTCTTCCTCCTCTTCCTCTTCCTCTTTTTTAGTGGAAGGGCTTGGGATAACATCAGATACGGGTAAAATTGTTGCAAGAGCACCCGGTAAAAGCTCAGAAAACACTTGTTGCATCTTCACTTTCACTTGATTGAAGACAGCGAGAAGAGCAGCATCTTTCTTCTGATCTAGTTTCTCAAGAACCTCCAGGAGAGTGGCTCTATCCTGAGCAACTTTGGCACGCTTCCTCCGAATTTCTTCAAGTTTCTCATCATATGCCTCAATTCTATTTTTAAGTCCTTCATCAATCACAATCTCCTCTTCAATCTCCTCAATTTCCTCCTCATCTTCATCTCCAACATAAGCTCCCTGTTCTTCCCCAGTTCCTTCCAGATCCATTTCTCCGTCGTATTCTTCATCTTCCTCTTCTTCCTTTCTCGTACGTCGACGAGAAGAAGAACGTTGTACGGATCTGGACGCCTTCTTCTTGGGAGCTTTCTTACCTTTTGCATCTTTCTTCTTCTTCTTTCCGTCTTTCTTGGATTTTTGGGTTTGACGATTTTCACCTCCATATTCCTTAACGAGTCGCACGAACTCACACTGCACTCGTTTGAGTTCTTCCAACTCAGTGGCTTGGTCGGTTTTAGTCTGGGAAGAAAGATCGGCAAATTTTCCTTCTCCTTCAAAAACTTTCTCATTACCCAAAATAGGAACACGTTTCATGATTCCGCGCATTTCAAGTTCCATTTTCTTCCTCTCACCTTCCTCGCCTTTCTTTTTCTCCTTAAGATCGGCCATTCTTGTTTTCATTTCTCCCAATTCTCCTTTCAGTTTGCTCTTCCTTTGTTCGTGGTTGGCAGCTTCTTTCTCATTTCCTTGC
>BQXS01010821.1:0-10781 GCA_024181965.1 Aduncisulcus paluster
AAGAAGAAGAAGAAGAATATAGTACTGAAGACTCTGAGGAATCGACTGAGAGGAGGAAATTGCGTCATTCCAAACGTCGGGAGAGGAAGAGAAGACAACGTGAGAGGGCGAAACGGAAGCAAGAAAGAGAAGGAAGTGATGAGGATTCTTGTGCTGATAGTTCAGATCTGGTGGATTACGCAGAGAGGAAAGTGGAGGAAGAGCCTGAAGAAACGGTTGTTAAACGAACCATAGGAGACCTTGTTACGGATATGCTCGATATTATGGAGGAAAGACAAGGAATTAAGGAGAATGAAACAGAAAAACAACCAGTGGGAATTACTGAGACTCAGGGAACATCTGACATTGAGAAAGCTGAGTTTCTTAAGAGTCAAAAGGCAATATCTACGATTGTTAATGATTTATTTGATGATTTGTTCTAGATATTTTCGTGTCGTATTCTTTCGCTGTATTGAAATCGTATTAATAATAAATTATTTCTTAAAATGACATTTACATGTCTATTTTGTGGTATCAATGTTGTACGTTGTTTAAACAATGAGGGAGGGTAAATCTTCCATTTTCTTCTCGTATTGATGTGATAAACACACAACAAATTTATGTATGGGAAATATTCAAGCATCTTTTCCAGATTCTCCTTTCGTTCGAGTTGATTCTAGAGTTGTAGTTCCCGAATTTGCAAAATCTCTGGTTGATGGGAAAGATGATACTACATCAAAACAAAATATTCGTAAATTTATTGAATGTGAGTATTTTATTGCTTTTAATTCTCTATCACTCCTATTTGATCATCCATATTCCTTCGAGTCGATTCAGTTTGCGTCTGCATGCACAAATAGGCCAACACAACTTTCTTTTGTTTTTTCAACATCTTCAGGGAAAGAAATTAAAAGAATCTGCTCAATGAAACGGGTTAGTGATACTCTCCCTGGTAATTTAATATATCTTTGTCCTGTACATGTTCACAATGTAATTAGGTGTGAGATAATTTGTAAATCAACATCACACTCTGAAAAAACATGTGAAATCATGAATTTATTTTTCATACAATTTCAAAACCCTTCGTTATTTCCTTTAGCAACAGCTGTGTCTCACTCTGCTTCTGATGTAATTCATGCTCAATTTTTGAAAGAAGGAGATTGCAAACATCCGCTTATTCCTTATTTATCGCCTCAAATTATCCAGCCCTTTGATTTTGGAGGTATTTTTGCCCATGATTCAACACTGAAAGATCTTGTTGAAAGTGTTGAGAAAGGGAAAATGGTTAAGTGGTTTTCAATATCATTCTCTCTACCGCCATTAAGTCATGTTGATTGTATTGATATCTGTGTTGGATGGAATAGACCAATTGAAATGGAAGTATCATGTTGTACGGTGTCTGATTGTGTTGTTACAAAAATAGTTCACATTTCAAGACAGAGTGGTTGGTTTAAAATTGAAATCGGAATCAAAAATGTTGTTCGGTGTGAGTTGCGATGTTTAAAATCTCAAGAGGGCTTGCTTTGGGGAAAGACCAATGCCATTCAAGTCATTGCGCATGAAAGTGAAATGTAACATTTTTTAGTATTTTGCTGACCTTGAAGGCATATCGTATTTTATTATATTTTTAGATTAAAAGCTGGAAATTCTAAACTTTAGAAACATGAACTTTTTCAATTCGATATTTCCACCCTCTTTCTGTATCATTGAGATATTTTGTACGGAAACAGATTATTCTTCTTTTATTATTTCTGATGAATCGGGGCATGATTCGTAAAGTTCTTTCACTGTCTTCATAAGTCTAGGATGTTTTTTCTCAGACCAAAACTCCCTAAGAGGTTCTAAAACAAACCTTCTTTCAGTCATAAGTTTATGAGGGATGGTAAGATCAGGCGTTTCGATTGAAGAGTCGCCATAAAAAAGAATATCTATGTCAACAGGTCGACTCTCATACCCATCCACAGTCTTCTTTTCTCTTCCGAAACGTTTCTCAATCTTCTGAGTTAAATGCAACAAATCATGAGGTAATAAAGATGTTTCTAACTCAATTACTTGATTGGTAAAGGCGTCATCACTTTCAAAACCCCATGCTTTGGATTTATAGAAACTTCCAGTTTTTATAATCTTGCCCACCTCTTCAGATAATGCACTGACAACATCTGAAAAGGTTTTTTTAACGTCCCCTAGATTACCTCCTAGCTGTAAAATTATTTTGGATGGAGAATGAGAATCGGTAGAATCGTGAGGAATCAAAATATCAGGTCTAAGTATTTTTCCAGTTATTTTGGCCATTTCAAGTATAATATATCAATATATCAAAAAGAATTGATTGGTTTTATAAAAGATGTGTTGTCAAATCGAAAGTAATCATCAAATAAGATTAGAACCGGTTAGTTCTGCTACCGCCGCCGGCGGAACCGAAAAATCTCATTCTTCTGCGACAAAGTTTTGATCGCCTTCACAATCCCAACTTATTTATGAATAATTATTATTGCTAACTGTATATCTCAAATCGAAGCCTTTTCTGATATTATCCATTCATTTCATGATATCCGATAGAATTGTCTCCATCATCTCATAATTGGACTTATTAGATATAATGTATATATTCTCCATTCCAGGCCTTTTCATATTGGCAAAGATTTCACTGAATGGGATTATTTATTCCAAATCACGGTCCCGTGCAGATTTTTTCTTCTGGGTTCTCAATCTCTCACATGGTTGCATCAGCCTCGGTCAATTCCTTCTCAAGCTCGAGATTACGGGTTCTCATATGTGTAACTTCCTAGTTGTCGCTGAAGAACCTCCGTAAGTTCTTCCATCTTTGAATTAGCATTGATAAGAAGTGTTATTTCCTTATGGGGATATTCCAACCGTATATGTCGCTTTATTCGTTTATTTTATCTTAATTTTTCTTTATTATTCGGATGAAAATAGGTTAATAATCAATAATTAATCAAAATACATCCTATTTTGAGAGCCTTATTGTTCATGTTGTTTGGAATAAGATGAAATACTATTCTACTCAGGACAAGAACGAAGTTTATAACAAAGATTGGTACATGGGGCAGCACAAGACTGCTCAAACAACAGCGTGGCAGAAGTTTCAGAAATGGATCTTATTCAAGAAAAACGAAAATACAAAGAATATAAGCGTTTTAAGACATATTTTCTATTATAAAAAATAACAGAAACCAAAAATAACCTTATATATATAAAAAAATGAATTAAAAAAGAATCATACAACAAAGAACTCGAGAATAGGAGAATATAATCCTAAATTCTTTACGGCTGCTCAAAAAACAAAAATCATAAAAACAGGGCGAGTCAAAACAAAATAAAAAAACGAAACTTGTTATATAAGCTGTAAAAGATGTAAAAAACAAAAACAATGGAGTAAAAATTTGTACAATTATATAAAAAATTATACAATAATCGTTAGATTTTGTCACAAAAATCGTGCGAGAGTAAGCAGGAAAGGACACCATAATGACTATGACAATCCAAGGAACTAGACTACAATATCTTCAACACAATACACCATTCCAGTTGTTGGATCTCTGCTTTGATACTTGAATTGACTACAGTCACATCCACACATATCGAACTGGAATGACATGGCCATCCAGTTCTCATCGGGGTTGTAGTACGCCTCTTCCTCCTTCCACGTGCAAGAGAACATGAATCCGATGGGAATATTCACAGTGTATCCGAACTGATGCTCGAAGATGTTAGAGAAGGCATCCCCAAGGTATATTGAAGTAATGATCTTCAACAAGGCACTCCACTGGGTGATCTGATCATCGGTAATGTCATCAGAAGGCAACACAGAGAGGGAAGATGAGACGGGAGAGATGGAGTTGAGTGAATAAAAGTTCTGAATTGTGTTGATATAGGCATGGTCGGATAATAGAATGGCTTTGAAGGTCATCGATACAATAAAGCTCACTTCAAAGGCAATAGGATCTGTGTCCGCTCGGCTAGAATACTGTTGCTGAGAGTATTGATCGTTTTTATCGCTGTAAGAGTCAGGGATAACACCACGGACTGTGACATAGACATCGTTGTAATCAAGATAAAACCCATCAAGAGCGATACTCATGAATTCTGGGATAACGGGGTCCAAGTCAGGGGAAGAAAGGCCCCAGGATACTTCGAGGTTACATCCAGGACAAGCCAAAAGCTCATCAATGCCGAGGTCAGCGTAAGTGTCTGTCTCGAACATGAAGGAAAGAGCACTGTCAGCCTCATACTCTCCACTCGTCCCGCAGCCATCTTTCTCGGTGATACACCCTATTCTCGTGCGGGTGGCTGTAAATTGGTTCAGCTCTTCCCACGTGGCTCTGTTGGAGGTGAATTGTTGGTATAGAGCAGCGTGGACAAAGCCTGGCGATACAAAAACTGCCATGTCTGTTCCAGCATATATATCTGGGAAAGAAGGGAACCAAAATGGATCGTATTCGAGGAGGATTGGATCGATATATGTCAATGGGTTGTCATTCTCATCGTTCATGGTGTGTGCGAAGAAGAAAGGCATGTCACCATAGAGATCTGAAAAGGATATGGGCCCACCGATGGCTAATTCAAGGAATGTCGGATAAGGATCATAGGTATACGTGTCTCCATTTACAGGACGCAAGAACCCATTAATGAGATCAGCAGCATACGAAGACAAGAATTCTGTAAACATGGGAATCATTGCATCCTCCAAAATATCAGTGAGCAATTCGAGAATTGGGTTAACATCACCAACGTAAGAAATATGGAACTTGTCGATATTCACCTTCAAGTATGTAAAAGCTAAATCAACAAGATAACCACATGCATCAAGACCACAAGATTGATCGGTCGTATCAGATGTGACGACAGCTTCAATGGCAGCAGAAATATCAAAACCTTCCAGAGTAATAACTGCAGAACCAGCCATAGAAGAATAAGGAAACGTCGTTAATTTCAATGCATAGTCAACACTCATCACAAGACCAGCATCAAATAGCTCCAATTCAATTGAGTCAGGAACAATAAAATCAACAATCATTTCGTCGTCTTGGAAAAAAGTAAAGGACTCGATATTAAAATCAGAAAAAGAAATTTCACCTTTTCCTACGCCAATATCAAAAGGAATTACACTATCAGGAATATCCATGGCATAAATGTAATCATCGAAATACGGTTCGTAGGACGTAACAGGTTCTCGCTAAATTTTTAAACACTAGGATTTTACGATAAATTGTTGGTTCGAGGCCTACATCCACCAAGTTCTTCACGCCTTGCTTAGTAATTACAAGTTTTGATGTAACGCCTGCAAGTTGTAATTCGGTACATACAAAATTAAATAGGAATACGAAGATAATAGAGATAATAATAAACCGATAAAAATTTCCCATCAAATTCACAATATAATAATTAATATTAGAATGACAATGTTTTTTAGTAATATAAATAGCAATAATAGATAATTAATTCAGGTGGATTGCTGGATTTCGGGGGGAAAAAACTGAAACAGTTCTCTTCCTGAATATGCAAAGAAAAATCTTGAAGAGGGCATTAATGTCAATTATAACTGTAATTTCCTCAATAAATATTAATTATCCAGAGAGATTAAAAAGTTAGAATTATCATTCGAGATAGTCAAAATATATGGAATTTAAAATCTAAATTTTACTGATTTTTGTATTATTAATTGAAAATTATCAAAGGACTTTAAGTTCTTCGTTTTTTCATTTTACCCCAAAAATTGTTGGATTTTTGTCAGTTTCATGTTTTCTAGAATTTCTTCGAGGGAAGGTCCTTTTGGATTTCCTTCATGGGATGAAGATCCTGTACATTCTATGTTGAGTGAGAATAATGTTTCGTCTCAACAAAGTCAGTGCAAGTTGTTGTCAGATCCCCCAACCGATACCGCGGAAGATCATGAGATTCATTATCCAAAAGATACCGCGGAAGATCAAAAGATTCATCATCTTTTGGATGATCGTGATCAGTTCTCTAAAACCCTAGACGGCAAAAAACCACTTGGTGTTTCGAGCCCCGTCTGTAACCCCACTGGTTTCTTCGATAGATCTACTGGCAAAAGGAGATATCTCGAGCGTGATTATCTATGTAAACATGTGAAAAATCGATATTGTGACGACTCCATGGCGTTCTTGCTTCTCTTATTTTCTAAGTACATACCTTTGACGGCAGGCAAACGCGCTAAACTCTTGGGTCCTCTTTTAGCCGGGTGTGATTGTGAAACTGCTTTAAAGGAAGCTGGGAAGTACTGGGAGAACAGGTATCGTCATATCCCTCGTTTTTCCCTCGATAAAAAAGAAAAGTTCGGGAATATCTGGGAATCCGCTCTCGATGGAGGCACCCTTCGGGGTATTTATCAAACTGTGTTTGTAGACAGTGCTCCTGAACCAAAGAAACAAATGCTGAAAGATGTTTTCAAAGAATTATCCGAGATGAAGGGTAAAGATCCCCTTACGGAAACTCCTGGATGCGTGACATTCCACGTCGATACTCCTATTCACGAAATTGACGGTGGTCGTTATATTCGATTCATGTTTCTCCTGGCAAATTCTAACACAAAGGAATTATCCACAATCCCACAATCCATTGTTCCTTTAACACCGGATAAGGGAAAGAAGAAACAACTTTTCTGTTACTATTCGGAACCTGAGCAGAAAAAAAAGATATATGATGCTGTTCTCGCTGTTTCTACTTGTAAATATAAGGATGACAAGTCTTGTCAGACAAGACAATGAAAATGCCTTAGGATCAAAAGAAGAAAGAGGACTCCGCTTCATCGTATGTGAACCTGAGCTATATAAGGCTGTTTTACAAGTTCCTAAGTGTGGATAACTTGGAAATACTCCAAAATTGAATGTTAATTTCTCTGTTTTAATACTTATGATTTTCGATCATCAAATGTTTATGTTTGGGTGTGATTTGGAGCTGATTTATGTTAGTAACGAGATAGATTGATTTCTGATCATCGTGAATATGTGGATCTAGTAATGCTCCAGTCACTCAATAAGATTATTGAACTTCGTCATATAAATAAAGAGAACTTCATAATATTTCTATTGAGATTTAACAAGTCCATTTCTTTGGATTACCGATAGATTTGGATTGTAATAAATTAATATCTAGCATTTTTGACTCCTATTAACTCCTGAACTCATGAAAATTGTGAGTGCCACTCATTTTCAGTGAAAATGTTCAACATTTAATGTTGTCCGCTTAATTATAAATAAATCGTACAAAATATAATATTTTACATGATATAAAATACATTTTTTGTTCCTTTTTGTCCATGAAATCTCTCTTTTTTTACGAATATTGGCTCGAAGTTGAGGATGTTGTCGTTTTGCAAGATATTGAACTCTGATCAGAATTTTGAAATTGAAATTCACGATCATTGGGATATCAAAAACAAAATTATTCTATATTATTCTTTTTTTATACTAAGATTCATTTTTGCCCGTTCGACAATTTAATATGCGTGGATTTGTACTTTTTCTTATTATTATCTCAATAATTCTTCAATTATATCTTCCAGTTATGGCTGAACCTAGTGATAACCATGATGGGATAGAGGATATTGAAGATCCCTCACCCATTTTTCCCGCTGATTCTAGCTTTCTTTTGAATAATGAGGATGAATTTTATAGCACTGATACTCAAGAAGTTTTATTTTCTTCGAAACTTTTGGAGGAAAATAGGTCAGAAGATCCTCACGATGATTCTTCTTCAGACCCTATTCTCTCGGATGATTTATCCTCGATTCGTTTGTCTTTCATTGAATCCAAGGCAACGCCAGTTGTGTATTTTGATGAGGAAACTTTTTTTTGGTATCCTTTACTTGCGATTGCGTGGCCCTTTATTCTCATTTTATGTAGTCGAGAAGAGCAATGTTATTCTGTCGATTGTATTGTTGAATGCATTCTGGATTGTTGTAAAACTTTTTTCAGTGTGTGTTTCCATGCTCTTGTTGGAGGTGGATTCATTATGTTTGGTATCATTTATGTGAACGATGCTGAATATCCTGGATGGATTAGTTTTGCAATATTTGTCGGCTTTTTGTACCTCGTTATTGCAATTGTTGTGGCTGTATTCATTAATAATGGTTCGAATCTTGGGTCTGTCATTTTTGTCTTGGTCGGATACTTTATTTGTGGTGCCACAGTATCACTTGGAGTGTTCATAAACCCCCTGTTCTTCATTGTGCCTGCGGCTTTGTTCATCATGTTCACGGCTGTGTCACTATGCGTTCGTTATGGCCATCCTTTGACTAAGACTGAGAAACTCAAGTTGGTAAACCTTTTTGCCTTGATTATATGTGGTCTTGTATTCATTATTGGGATTGTTCTTGGGCTGAATGACTCTGAAATGAATATAATGTCCCTTATTGCCGGTGTATATCCTTCAATATACCTTTCCATATATATCAAGGGGAAACTTTGGGTCTCAAATAAGCGATATGTTGTGCTCTTCATATCCGAAATCATTTCCATTGTTGGATTCATTATGTTTGGTATCATTTATGTGAACGATGCTGAATATCCTGGATGGATTAGTTTTGCAATATTTGTCGGCTTTTTGTACCTCGTTATTGCAATTGTTGTGGCTGTATTCATTAATAATGGTTCGAATCTTGGGTCTGTCATTTTTGTCTTGGTCGGATACTTTATTTGTGGTGCCACAGTATCACTTGGAGTGTTCATAAACCCCCTGTTCTTCATTGTGCCTGCGGCTTTGTTCATCATGTTCACGGCTGTGTCACTATGCGTTCGTTATGGCCATCCTTTGACTAAGACTGAGAAACTCAAGTTGTAAAACTTTTTTCAGTGTGTGTTTCCATGCTCTTGTTGGAGGTGGATTCATTATGTTTGGTATCATTTATGTGAACGATGCTGAATATCCTGGATGGATTAGTTTTGCAATATTTGTCGGCTTTTTGTACCTCGTTATTGCAATTGTTGTGGCTGTATTCATTAATAATGGTTCGAATCTTGGGTCTGTCATTTTTGTCTTGGTCGGATACTTTATTTGTGGTGCCACAGTATCACTTGGAGTGTTCATAAACCCCCTGTTCTTCATTGTGCCTGCGGCTTTGTTCATCATGTTCACGGCTGTGTCACTATGCGTTCGTTATGGCCATCCTTTGACTAAGACTGAGAAACTCAAGTTGGTAAACCTTTTTGCCTTGATTATATGTGGTCTTGTATTCATTATTGGGATTGTTCTTGGGCTGAATGACTCTGAAATGAATATAATGTCCCTTATTGCCGGTGTATATCCTTCAATATACCTTTCCATATATATCAAGGGGAAACTTTGGGTCTCAAATAAGCGATATGTTGTGCTCTTCATATCCGAAATCATTTCCATTGTTGGATTCATTGTTGTTGGATTCTACACTCCTGGATTAGTGTGGTGGTCGACTCTATTATTCGTGCTCTTCTTCTTGTTGTTTGTCAATGCTATTATTGGGACCGTCTGTGTCCACTCTGTGGCTTCCATCTCCAAATGTGGAACAAGTCTCTCAGTGCCAGCTATCTTTGTCAATATATGCCTCATGAGCATCTCTATTGGTCTCTTCGCTGTTTTCTTGGAATGGAGTGCACTCGTAGGGTTCATCTTCTTCCTTGGCCTGGTGGTGTTTTCCACTGCTGGTCATCTGAAGGGATTTGAAAGAGCCCATGAGTTTATCCCTCTCCCCTGGTTCACAGGACCATTGACATTCATATGTGTCCTAGCATGGTTCCCTCTCCTTCTTGCTGGCATTGTGTGGCAGGTGTTTATGTCTTCAACATTATCTTTCTATGCCACTGCTCTATTTGCACTTGGAGTTTATGCTTTCATGTTTATTCTTGGTGGATGGAAGAAGTGGAGTGATGAGTTGATGACAAATGACATTAATACTCAAAATTTAACCAAATTCCTGAGTCCTTTGACTTCTTTCCAATTTTTGATGGTTAGTATCTCTTTTACCTTCTTTGGATGGATTGTTGGTGCTGCTGATTCATTTTACTTTGTTGGATTGGCCATTTTCATTCCATTTTTGGTTATATTTGGGATATTTGCCCATCACAAATGGGATCTCTTCAGAGATTCTTCCTACACTGGTTCACACTTCTTCGTTCCAAATATTTTCTTTGGGATCTTGTCTATTGTGGGTATTTGCGCTTCCATTTTGTTCTTCTTCGTGGATGCTGCATATCCATACCATATATTGTGTGCTCTAGTTGGTGAATTGGCACTTGCTATGCTTGTATTTACTGTTTGTCACATAGCATTCAATCCTCAACCAATTAGACTCCTTGATGTTTTCTCATTGTTATTGTCTGGATGTTTGGGATCTTGTTTGTGTGCTTTTATCCTTAAAAAAGACATTTCTTCAAGTTTGTTCTTCATTTTGCTCGGAGTCAGTGTGGTTCTCTTGGTCTGTTCAATAATATGTTTGATATTCTATATATCGAAATCGACACCATCGAAGAGTCTTCTTCCGAAAGGAAATACTCCCGTGCCGGTGGTTTCTCCAAATGTTGGGGCTTTCCAGAGGGTAGGTTCACCGAGAAAGGCAAGAAAGAAGAAGAATCAAGAGGAGAAGAAACAGAAAGCAAAAATCAAGAAGCAAAAGCAAGAAGAGAAGAAAAAGAAAAACGATGAAAGAGTGAAGAGAATGAAAGATGATGAGGAAAAAAGGCAGAAAAAGGCCGAAGAAAATAGAGGTAAGATGAAGAGTAGACTGAAAAAACAGAAGAAATTTTTCAAGTTAGAAGAACAAATGCGAAGGTACAAAGTCTTTGATA
>BQXS01010822.1:0-12497 GCA_024181965.1 Aduncisulcus paluster
AAACTGCCAAAGAACAGAAACATAAAGAGATGTTGCTTGAATATCAAGACCTTAACAGAGAGGTCCAAGCAACTATTCAAAGAAGAGTTCGTTCCGAAAGTGTGCACTCTGATCTTAGAGAAGAAGGAGAGGCAAGACAAGGGGAAGATTCTGTCCAAGTTCAGCTGGTTGATCAAGACAATGTCCTTCTCCATAACACAACAAGTTCCACAAATCCCCGTATCTCTATCCATCATGAGGAGGTCTCTGATTCTACTTCCAATAGCACCACCCATGAAGGACCCCGTGACTCTCCCAGTGACAATGTCATGGATGTATCAAGTTCTCAGTCCACTGCAACTCACATTGATGCCCAACCCGATGTTGTTCCCATCCAGTTGGAGACTATACCCGAAGTATCTCTGCCTGTCCCCTCTGCTCTGTCCAATGAACAAACATCCGAGGCAGATTATTATGCTGCCGACGGATCTCTTGGTTCTAATGAACTGAGTACCGATAATGACGCAATAAGCGATGGATCTGTGGAAGATATGTCTGTCATGAGCGTATCCACAACTTTCTCTCTTCTTGTATCTCATTGGCAAATCCTATTGGTGGCTCCGTGGGGTGTCTCATGGGGCATTTTAAAGCTCAATAGTCTCGATCTATCTCCCAATATCTTCAATACTGGTCTCATGTGCATATGGCCAAATACCTTTACCCCCTTTTCCATGACACTCCTGAATATGTTCTATCCCATGGTCTGTTTAGTCTCTACATTCCTTGGAATGCCTTATATATTATCCAAAATGCACAATCTATTTACTTCTGTCGATTCTGCTATCCTTTTCTCAATATGTTGTGAACTGTTCCTCGTTATTTCAGCAAAAGCAGCCGCATCAGTGTTTCGTATTTTTAGAATCGGTTTGACTTCCGATGACTCTGAAGGTGACAGTCCATATTTCTGGATTTACGATACTAATATTCGATTGAGTGACTCTAAGTGGCTAATTTTAGTCTGGGCCAGTGGCGTTACTCTATTCTTCAACCTTGTTCTTGCTCCCATTGTAATAGCATTGATGAACAGAAGACGAAAGAAACGTTCTGGGAATCAAATCCCAATCATTGAAGGTCTGAAAGATGGATTCACATGGTTTATTGTTGGCTTGCTTGTATTTAGACAATTATTGCAGATATGTGTTGAAATTATCGATGGCGGAACTTTACAGATCCTTGCTATTGCTATTCTATTGATCCTTGCGAGATTATTATTGTGGAAAGCCCTTCCATTTAAGAATGCCGGAGAAAATGATGCTATGATCTGGAGTTTTGATATCAATGCCTTATCATACTTGACTGCCGGTTTGGGTAATGTGCTGACGTCTACAGCCGGCAAATGGGTTCTTTATCTGTTTATTGCGCTTTCAATTGTCTGTAACATTCTATATATGGTAATTATGGTGGCTGTTTTGGGTAGACAATTATCCTCCCTAAAGTCACTTGCAATCGCCATTCAGAATGGAAAAGAGCGTCTCTTGGATATTCGTCATGAAGAGGCAGAGAAAGAGAGGAAAAACCGGAGAGAACCGATATTATATATCCCTGATTCCATGCAAGTCATTCAGTTGGCTCCTTCATCGCCTTCGAGTGATCAATCCCTTAAACAAGTGCCAAGAACTCCATCGATACTCGATGATGAAACACTAATCACATTCGCTTCTTCTTCCACCAAACTCAAGAAGAAGAGAATGCCAAAGGCAACAAAACACCTTACAATTGATTCTGATCTTGAAGCAAAACGGAAGAAATTGGCAGAACAATGGGCCAAAATCTCCACTAAACTCGATGACGAAGAGTTGGAGAGACAAAAGAAAAAAGTTCAGCGCAAATTGAACAAAAAACATCGCCTTGGGGAAAAGAAAAGAAAGAAAAGGCAAGGCCTACTTCGACCCTTTTTCTTTATTTGATTTAATGCCTTTTTCTTTACTATTTATTTGTTAATATTGCTTCTTTTCATCGCTATTCTTTATTTTTTGAAATTCATTCTTTTCATTATTGATTATCATATTGTTTTGTATAATTCCATCCATATTCCATTCTCGTTGAATAAATTTCAAAGTTTTCAAATTTGATATTTTCTCTTTCAATCTGATTGAACTGTTTTTGCGTTTCCACTCCTTTTCTCCGTAGTACAATAATAATTCAGGCGTTGTATGTTTATTTTATTGCGTTTGTTTAACTTTGTTCTTTTTCTGATCGGCCATATTCTTATTTCTTGTTATCTTTCTGTTCAAATCCATACAATATCATCTTATCAAATTTACGCTTTTAAAATATCTTATTTTCATTCAGAAGGCCAATTTTACTTTATATTTTATTTTGAATATTTATGGGAGGTTGTCAATCAGCCCCTATCGAAGTATGTAGATAATCACTGGGTTTTTATTTATATTGTGAAGGTTATTGGTTTATAATCATGTATTTTACAATTATTTTCTATCATTATTATGTATTTACAAATATTCATTTCTTTTTCTGCTATCTTTTCCACTTTTCTAGGAGAGTGTCAGATCTCTGGAAAGAGTCCATGGCTTCTCTCGTAAACCACCACTATCCCGTGAAGATCCCGCCATATTAAAAATATCGATCGAAGAAGCGACCGGATCCGACGAACAACATCCTCCAGAATCCCCCAGTTTTGATGTTTCAGCTAGTGTCCGAAAGATGTTAGGAGGCGTTGGAACCGCGACTGCCTCGAACATTTCACTCCCCTTCTGTTCTGTTTGTAATATTAAAGGTGTATATGTGAGTGTTGAGGACTCTTATGATCCTCAATATGAGGTAACTTTCACCCATTCCGATAAATCGACTTCTGTGAGGAGATATTGCTCTGATTCATCGATGAGACGTGGCGAATGGTACTTCCTATCGGTATCCGCTGATGATGTCATTCATTGCACTATCCGAAAGAATTATCCTGATGGTACAATAGTCAATTCTCCTGGGTTTAGAGGATTATTCTTCGTCAGGAATGAAACACCAGCAGAATTAAAGGAAAAGGAAGAAAGAAAAACAATAGAAACAGGTGTATGTTGTTTATTTGTATTATTATTTATAATATTTTTGATTTACCACCAATCAATTCATTTTTTTTTCATTTCTCAACTTGTGTGTCTTTTATTCCGGCAATGTAGAAAGGAATTAGAGCCGTATATGTACGGGAAGGAGACCGTTCCTCCCCCCCAGTTCCCTCAGGAGACCCCTCAATAATCAGGATAGATCGAGGCAAGATTTGTGGTCGAGATGAGAGTGAAGGCACTGGTTCAGTTTATTATGACAGGTCTGAACTGGCGAGAGAAATGGTCAAAGGAGTTCAAGATGTCCCTTTCTCGCATCTCACACTCCCCTTTGTCTCTTCCACCCATCTGGAAGGTGTCTATGTCTGCATTGACCAATTGGCAGGCCCTCCGCATCTTCTTCTGACCTTTATCAACACGAAAGGAGTGAAGATATTCAAGAAGTACATGTTTCTCCAGCCCACTGATTTCCTCGAGTGGTTCTATATGCCTGTCGACCTGGATGATATTGTGTCCTGCACGATTGAAGGGTGGGAGATTTGGGAGGACAGAGTCCGAGAGCGAGAAGAGTCGCAGCGAAGGAATTCTTTTGAAACATCCATGCTGTTGAAGTCAGATGTTAGAGTCTTAGAGAAGAGTGGCTATTCATGGCTCGAAGGAATCATATTTGTTAAAGCTTCTCCTCCACCCTGAGCTCTGAGAGATATTCAAATGGGTTTATTTAAAGATTATTTTGATTGTCTCTTATTTATACTTTCTCACAGCTGAGTATATCATCTCAAAACATTGTTTTTAATATCTTTTTTTTTTTTTGTGTGTGTTTTTTTATCTATATATTCTTTCGATTTTCAATATCAATATATTTTATTATTATTCCGATTGATTTGTTGGATTCTCAATTCTTCTAGATGTTGCTATATTCTATAAATAGAATATTCTATTTATAGAACAACATAAACACAAATTATCATTTTTTTATAGGAAATCTCAATCAATTCTATTCCATATCGGCGTGTACAAATTGATTGAATTTTAGACTGTTCAGAAAAAAAAAAAAAAAAACTTTTCTCAGATTGTTTTTGGTTATACATCTTATATTATTCTTATATCACTCAAGAAATAAACAAAACTCCGGTTTCTATATTTTGCAATAGATCTATGACCTCTAACATAATAAAAATAACTAAAAATATATTGAGAAAGTCTGTCTAAACTATATAAAAAAAATATAACATATTCTGAACTCCTCAGTAAGAGGCAATTCCTTTCAGCAATTCATCGAATCCCCGAATTCCTTCCCCCCCACCTTCCATGCTCTTCTTCAGCTGATCATGCCACTTTATACAAGCATCCATGTCATCTCTAAAGCTATAATCGACTAAATTGATGCATTCCTTAATCAAATCACCCAATAATTTCTTTTCTTTCTGGGAAGGTTCACTCTTTGAAGGGACATTACAGAGACAAAACACGGCTTCACATATGACATTCAGACAGTCCTCTTGCTCGGAATAAGCCATTTCTCCATCTTGATACTGAGAACTTGAGAGAATAGAATCCTCTTCTTCTTCAGATCCTGTGCTCATGCGATGGTCACTAACATCTCCAGACAATATATTGTGTTTCTTCTGTTGTTCTGAAGATTCTTGATCAAGCTTCTGTCTTTGCTTTGATTCATGTTCTCTCTTCTTCCTCTTCTCTTCCCTTTGGAGACGAATACGACTATCAGTTTTCATTAAACCCCGTATGTGAGTCAAGTCCTCAATAAGCTTGTTCCAGACACACACTTTCAACAGATCGTCAATCAACTTACTGAAAGACATTCCAACCATCTCTGGGGACATCCTAACACCACCGGTCGAATGCTTTGGATTGTCCCTTTCCTGTGATTGGGACTGAAGCGAGCTGTTCTGGAATAATTGCTGTTCCATCATATTTGACCGGACAGCATAGATCTTGTTATGGGCACGTTGAGCCAGGAGAATGGCTTCCTTATACTTTCTTCCACAAACACATGCACAGATACCAACACACACGCATGTCTGGCTGATTGGAGTATGATCTGTGACAAACTCACTGAAACGCAGAGGGTGGACTTCATGCTGGCAGCAGGAGAGCAGAGAGATGAACAAGTGAAGGTTGGACAAAAGAAGAGATGTTAAAGAAGGTACAGGGGATGGTGAAAGAGGAGGCTTGTCAGTTTTTTCCTCTCCTACTTGCTTTCTTTTCTCATTCTCTTCTTCCTCATGCACACGAGCAGCCACTTTTATCACTGAATCCATCTGAGGGGAATAATCACATACGTTACACAGTAGACTCGAGGAGAGAGGGGAGAAGATCAACGGGAGTGAATCAGAAAAGGAAGAAGAAGAGGAAGAGGAAGCATCGGTGAAGGTTTTCTGAATGGTCTCATCTTTTCTAATCCGATCAACGAGATCATATCTATTTTTAGACACCATAGCAATTGGATATAACATCAATCTCAGCATATCTTCTTCGTTCCATCTCCATGGAGTCTCGGCTATCTCGTAAAGAATCTCACGTGTCAACCCCCCTTGTTCGTAGATCAGAGGAGCCAAGGGGGTCAGTAATAACCTATACGAGGACTCAATGGAGAGTGTTTTGCTGCACAAATGAGTGAGATGAAGGGCAAGTTGAGTGGAGGCAAGTAGATCGTGGGCAAGCGATAGCGAGAATGTCAGCAGGGAGGCGATATGGGACCCATTCAAGAGAGTAGGGTGCTCATCAAGCTGAGATAGAAGACCAGATGAGAGTGATGTGAGTGTTCCTTGAAGATCCTCTCCAATTATGGGAACAGATAAGGATGAGGAAAGCAACAGAGATGTCAGGGAAGGTGGAGATTCATAGGCGAAGGATAACACTTTAGTTGGGGTTGTCTCTTCCACTCGAAGCTCTGGTTGACCATCTTGAGATATCTGATGTTTCATATCACCTTGACTACTGTTCGTGGCATCACTGACCGATGAGTATGGATTGGCACTTCCTTCGTCATCAATTCTACGCGGTTCTTTCATTCCAGACTCAGGTCTTCCAGTGCGTTGGATACCACGATATTGATCCTTTGCAGAAGTGACATCCAATTCATCGAGGAATTTTGGGTGCTCCCTCTTTCTCATTTTCTTCATATCGATGTCACCTATATCCTCCTCTTCACCTTCCTCAAGCTCTTCCTCTTCCATTTCGTCTCCCATAAGTGTGCTCATCTCTTTCCACACACCCTCACAGACACATCTAAGGAATTCACAGTGAGTCGTGTAAAGTTTGATGCGGTCTTCATTCACAGCCCTGGCGATCTGGTTCACAGAGACGATCCTAAAAGGACCCAAGCGTTCTATCTGTTCCTCAAAGAACTCATGCGTGCATAACTCAAGGCATCTCTGACGTGAATCGAGACGAGTCATATTGGCAACAGTGGCTGTTCGAAGGATCTTTCTGCATGTTGAGAAGAGGAAAGGGAGAGAGGAGAAAGGGGGAGGAAGGAAAGTGACCGGGAGTGAATCTTGCGTCGATACCAAATTAGTCCTTGTCCCATAGCCCAAAAGCTCGAGAGAGGGCTCAGGATCAGTGATAACAGTGAGCAGCTTCTTACTCTCATCCAACAAACTCTGAATACCTTGCTTTTTATCCCCCAAGAATAGAGATCTACCCGCAGTGGCATTCAAATATGCCATATCTGTGGAATTAAAAGGTGGAAGGTGGGCACGTTTAGTCAGATCGGGGTAATACGAGAAAACCTGTGGAACCTTATGAAAACTCTCCTCATCTTCTTCTTGGAGATCCCCACCAACACGAGAATCATCCAATCTCCCCTTCAAGATACTAAATGGTTGAAGATATGATTCACTTATTGGTGCTTTCTGAGCTAATTCCTCTGGTTTCTTTGAGTGAGATGACACTTGAGATGTTGTTGGTGGGTTTATATTGATGCCAACAAGAGTATCATGGGCCCAGCAAAGAGCAGTGACGATCCCTGGGATACCACTGAGTTTTGTCTTTCTCTTCCTCTCGATATGTTCAGAGAACCCATCTGAAAAAGAGAGAATGGAGGAGACTTCACATCCTTCCTGTTGTACATGTGAATCCATCATTCCCATACTACTCTTCTTTCTGTCTCTATAATGAGGATCATACGATACCCTTGAGAAAGGGTCAATGATATCATATTTGTTTGGGAATATAGTAGAAGAGGAAGCTGTTGAAGAGGAACCATCAGAACCACCATAAGATGATACAGTGTGGATGGATGTAGCAGCATACGAAGAGCCAGAAGATGAAGAGTGGTACGAACCAACTCCAGTGCGATTGGAAGAAGAGGAGGAGACAGATGTGGCCATGCTAGCAGGGTATTTCATCCTACTGCCTTCTTCATCCCCTCCAGATATCTTTGTCTTGTGCCAGGAGTCCATGATACATTTTGACATCCCAGACCATCCTTGTTCGAGATCCCAGAACCCTCCACTTCCCTGTAATCCACTCATTGGACGTCCTTCTTGATATTTACAGCACTTGTAAAGGTCCCAAATGTCAATACAGCCAGTGGTAGTCCCACATGCCATAATGGAAGGGAGGGAAGGATGGAAACAGATGTCAGAGATGGCTCCGGATGACTCACTGGAACACACTTGGGCAGGTCTCGCAGTCGATCGAATGTCCCAGAGGAGCACATGTCCCTTTTCAGTTCCAGAGACAAAGAAATGAGGCATGAGAGGGGCAAACTTCACAACAGTTGGGGTATTACCGTGCGTTATTGTCTTTACACTTACTTGGTGCTTACATACACGGGTATCAATGAGAGCGACGGCACCTGCACAGCAAGAGAGGCAGAGAGAAGGGTCAAGGGGTGAGAAGTCAGCATAGGTAAAAGGTACATGCGGTAAGGAGTGAATAGCCGGTGGTATTAACGATAATGTAGTCATAGATCCGGTTCGAATGCGCTGTTCTGTCACTGGCTTTGTACTCCCTGATTTTAAGTCGAAGATACCAATTCCATCTTCACTCACACAAACTCCAGAAGCTCCAATTGAGTTAATAGCGATGAAACTAATATCTCCCGCAAGTTTTTGAGTCTGAAGAGTGAGAGAAGGGCTCACAGCGACATCTTGAAGGTGGGAGACATGATGAATTGATGATTCAGAAGGAAACAATTCATCTAAAATATTATTATATACTGAAATTTCTGATTTTTTGGAAGTCATTAATGTCGTGGAACACATCGCAATATGGCTAGGTTCTTCAGGAAGAGACAAAGTTCCAACTTGTTTCACAACGGGCCGAATTGAAGACGAAGAAGATATTGAATAGATAAATAAGTCTGATTTATAATTGCATGCAGTGATTGTCGATAAATCATTCCGCAAAAAGGTCGAGATACAATTGAAAGGAGGGACATAAACATCTACGGGATTAAATAAACAATGAGAATCATTAATATCCCTCCAACAGGATATTGAACTTGGTATCATTAATTATCTTTGTTATTATTTTGTGAAAAAAGGGGTATTCCCGAGAAAACGACATTTTCATTTTTTGTGAGTGTCGGAATGTGGCAATTAAATAATTCATGTTTGTGGTGGATTGAGTCAACCATGGTTCAAAAAAAGATAAAAAAAACTATAAAGAGGAAAAAAAAGAAGTTATCTGCCGATAAAATTATAAAATCATCTGAATTGAGGGTATCTGAAAAGAAATTGGCTAAGAAGGAAGATAAAGCGATTAAAGAGATTGAAGAACTCATTAAAGATGAATCTGAGAAGATGACTAAAGAAAAAGACGCTAAAATAGAATCATTGAAGGAAATAGACGGTACTGATGTTGAAGATCTTGAGATGATTGAAGGAGTTTATAAAGCATTGAAGGAACATAAAAAGTCAAAAAAGAAATTATCAAAGAAGGAAAAAGAGTTAAAAGATACTGAGTTAAAGAAAAAGAGAGGATTAGATCCCTTGAAAGGTCTTCCTAAGAGTGGGAAAAGAGCATATACTGATGATGGATTGCCGATATATACAGAAGAAGAACTCAAAATTGGACAAGGTGGCGATACTCCTTTGTGCCCATTTGATTGCGACTGCTGTTTCTGAGCTTTTGGCTTAAACCGTTTCAAATTTATTTATAGATCGTTGATTTTATTTTGCTTTTGCATTTTAAATAAAATTTATGCATCATTTTCCCTCATTTATGTTTTTTTCACCTCCCAAACTTGTCAATGCCTTCTTTGTAACCTACAATGTATATTCGCAATCTAATTCTTGAAGGATTCAAGAGTTATTCAAAAAAGACGGTTGTAGGAAACCTCAGCCGTCATTTAAATTGTATCACAGGTATGTTTCCGGATTACCTAATTTATATGTGTAAATACAGCGTTGCATCTAATATTATTTGTAAATTTTTCTTTTTTAGGGCGAAATGGAAGTGGAAAGTCCAATATTTTTGATGCTTTATGCTTTGTTCTTGGTCTATCAAAAATCAAACAAATGAGAGCTGATGGCCTACGCGGTTTAGTTTACAATCATGGAAGTACCGGTGTTCAAACAGCTACAGTTTCTCTAGTCCTTGATAATTCTGATAATTCATCATCTCCCCTGGAATACAAAGGGTGTGATGAGATCACCGTAGTGCGTCAAATTATATTAAAAAGTAACAAATCTCAAACTAAATGTTTAATCAATGGCAAAGTCAAATCAACAACGGAATTAAAACGTTTTTTCGCAACTGTTCACCTCGATATCGAACATCCCAATTTCCTTATCCTTCAAGGAACTATCAGACGTATTAAAGACATGAAACCCCTTGAATTGCTTGATTATTTGCAAGAAACAGCAGGAACTAGACAATTTATTGAGGAGAAAGAAAAAGCCACTCGGGATCTTGAGAAGAAAGAGAAAAAGCTTAAAAGTATTGATGAAATGATAGAACAGCAAATGCAACCCGAATTAGAAAAATTACGAACCCATTTGGAAGCCCAAAAACGTTTAAAATCCCTTCGACTCGATCTCCAAAGACTCAAAGATAGAAATTTTGCCAGAAGATTCATTGACCTTCAATCTCAGCTCAGAAACCCCAATAAGTATGCCGAACAATTAAAAAAGCTTGAATTACAAGAGACTTCCATCATAGCTGAGCTTGACAATATTGAATCCATTCTTGAAGAACTTAGAAGTGAATTGACTGAATCGTTATTGAAAGAAGTGTCGAAGCTGGAGAAACAGATTGAAGATAAGGAAGATGCCCGCGATTCCATGCAAGATCGCCTGAAGAGGAAAACGGATACATTGAAGCGTCAGAATAGTTCCCTTCATTCATTTTCTTCTAGATCCACAGAGCTCGAGGAAATATTAGCTTCTAAAATGGAATCCTTGTCTTTTTTAAACACATCTATCTCCTCTCTCAAACACTCGCTTCGCTTAGCCATTGAAAGTGAAAATGTGGCAGATAAGACCCTCCGAGAGCTGATTGGAGAAATAGGAACTTCAAAGAGCAAGAAGAGCAAGATAAAGAGAAGAGGGAAAAAGTCAAGGAAAGAGGAGGAAGAAGACGAAGAGAGAAGAAGAAGAAGAAGAAGAAGAAGAAGAAGGACAGACAGTTGTCGATGTATTTGCTGCTTTGCAACGGGATATTGACAAGTTAAGACGTACTATATCGTCTCTGAAAAAGAAGAAAGAGAAGAGAGATGTAAGGTTAGCTGCAATCTCACAATCAATCAGCACTCAAAAGAAACAAGTCCAGAAAATGAAAGAAACCAAGGTTAAACGGGATTCCATAAATGCCCAGATCGCAGAACTTGAGCAGTCCTTGGCCGAGTCTAAGTCAACCACTGAAGATGCTCTCCTTGTGCCCTCTTCTCTGCCTGCTCTCCTCTCTGAAAGATCAAAGCACCAACGTTCTTCCGCTCAGCTTAGAAGTTCCCTTGATCGTCATTACACTCGTTATAACAAGTCTGCGGTCTCTGGCTCTCCATCTCACATTGTGTACGGCATTCTTGCCGAGCTCATTGAATGTAAATATCCGGATAATCCCGCCTTTAATCGTGTACTTGAGATTGTTGCTGGTGGTGCTCTTGAAGCCATTGTTACAAACACCCAAGAGACTGCATCATTACTCGTAGATAAAGGAAAGATGAGCAGACGAACGACTATCCTTCCCTTGAATTCTCTTCACGTCAAGAAGGCCACTCAGAAAGCCTCTTCTTCTTCTTCCTCATCCAATCCACTCCCGTGTTTAGCATCTAACCTTGTGAGTTACCCTCCTCATCTCAAACCTGTGGTCGATTATGTATTCGGACGTGTTCTTGTGATCGAAAAGGAAAGTGACGCGAAATTACAGAGATACGCAAGGGTACCAGCGTTTATCACCCTATCAGGAACTGAGATTCGAAGAGATGGATTTGTGAAAGGAGGATCAAGGCCATCTGAGGGAAGAGGATCTGGTCATATTATGTCAAGATTCTTGCAACTCCGACGTGAGAGGAAACTCTTGGAAGAATCACAGGAAAAGATAGAAAAAGAGCAAAGGAGAATCGAACAGAAACGTGAAAGAGAAGTAGAAAAGGAAAAGAAGGAAGCGAAACTTGCAGAACTTCGCCATTCTTTGGCCTTGTTGGAATCTCCTGATCTCATTGAAATATCTGAACTTATTGAAGAACAAAAACATCTTGAGAAAGAAAATGAGAAAGATTCCCATAAATTGATAGAATTAGACCAAGAATTGATATCCAAGGAATCTGAGGCGAAATCTCTTGAAAAAGTTGTCAATGCGTCCACTGAAGAGAAAAAGCAGTTAATTGAAGAAGCAAGAGCAAATAGATTTAAAAAGGGCGACGAGAAACGGAGAATTGAAGCCGATTTGAAGAAAAAAGTGGCACAAGAAGAAGTATTGAAAGAAGAGATTACTTCTCTTGAGTTAGAGTCAACAAAAGTCAAGGATAAATTGAATGAAATCGATGATTCCATCAAGACCCTTTCGAAAGAAATTGAATCACTTGAAAAATCCAAACAAGACATTCAGAATGAGCTTGATATCTTAGTCCCTGAACACTCCTCGCTTGTTCAGAACAAGCAAGGAAATGAGAAAGAAGCTGCCAACCACGAACAAAGGAAGAGCAAACTGAAAGGAGAATTGGGAGAAATGAAAACAAGAATGGCCGATCTTAAGGAGAAAAAGAAAGGCGAGGAAGGTGAGAGGAAGAAAATGGAACTTGAAATGCGCGGAATCATGAAACGTGTTCCTATTTTGGGTAATGAGAAAGTTTTTGAAGGAGAAGGAAAATTTGCCGATCTTTCTTCCCAGACTAAAACCGACCAAGCCACTGAGTTGGAAGAACTCAAACGAGTGCAGTGTGAGTTCGTGCGACTCGTTAAGGAATATGGAGGTGAAAATCGTCAAACCCAAAAATCCAAGAAAGACGGAAAGAAGAAGAAGAAAGAT